>JANGFI010001812.1:0-34108 GCA_025758705.1 Goffeauzyma gilvescens | reverse complement strand
GGGTGGGTGGGGGGGTGGGTGGGGTGGGGGTGGGGGGGGGGGGGGGGGGGGGGGGGGGGAAAGGGCCAATGAGAGAATGGAAAGGAATCACAGGGAGAAGGACAATGGTAACGTCAAACAGTTGGACAAAGACAAAAGGCAACCAGTAGCGATCCCCCCTCCCCCCCCCCCCCCCTTTCCAACCTCCTCTTCGCCATTGTCATTACGAGAAAAACAGGTGGTGAGGACCCCAAAAATAAACAAAAGGGATCCCTCACCCCTCACGCCTCGAACCACAGGCGTAAGAAAAGAGATTCAAGCGTTTTTAACCGTTGTTAGCGTTTCATGCGATGAGGAATTTTTGAGTCTTTTTGGCCTATTTTCGGTTGATCCATCCGTTCAGAGGGGGCGGGGCGGGGCGGGGCGGGGGTTCCTCGCACGCCGCCTCACAGATTATTAAATCCCGTCCCGATTCCCGGAGTCCCCTCTTTTTGTCCCCTGCTCCCACGCCTTGCCTTATATCCCCCGATAGAACTCCCGGAGAAATTGGGAGAGACCTCGGGGGACAGCATCGCGCGGGCATTCACTTCCTCCCCCCCCCCCCCCCGCTCGAGACGGCGCAGAAAGAGAGGGAAGATGCGGAGCTCTCGTGATGCGTCTGTCTCCCTCTTCCACTTCCTAAACTCGTTCAGTACTTCATCGTTTCTTTAATCCTCTTCCCCAGAGCTCTCGGCTTTCCTCCCGCTCTCACCCCTTGTCGTGTTGTGTAATGTGAGTCAGCGTGTCGCGTTGTTCTCGCGGTCGTCAACGCAAGGGAAGCAAGCAACAGTGACGATCGCCATGGCGATATGACAATCAGTAAACAAAACAAACACAACGCAATGGTCTGTAGATAACGAACCACAAGCGAACAAGCGAGCGAACGAATGTTTAAAGAGGCAATGGGGGAAGGTCTGGAAGGCTGCTCGACACTGGACTGCTGCCGTCCGTCTGTCTGTCTGTCATTCATATTCTGGGACGCTGGTCGGAAAAGACGTCCACACCCCGGATACAGCAGCATGAATACGACCATCTAAGGGTTTAGTCAAACTAGAGTGGGTGCTGCGAGTCTCTCCCGCCGTCGCGGAATTACGATTTTGTCCTTGTTCCTTTGAGGTCTCGGGTTTCTTTTTGTTTCATTTGAAATTTTGATTAAAACCCTGTAACTGTCCCTGTCCCTGTCTCCATCTCTATCTCTATCTCTATCTCGTTTTGTCATTGTTCTGGCCCTTTCGAAGTATCTTTTCCCTACTTTCAATTCAATTCGAGGTCAGGTTGCTCGCTGGACTCGTTCTCTCTGTTCGACCTATTCGGCTGAATCGAATGTTCATCTACGTTCTTTCAGCTGCTTGTCTCTTCGAAGATCAGGAACTCGCAACGACTCGCGCGACCCGCGAAACAACGGCTATGAAGAGACAGGATATGCCGAAGACACGGAAAGCGGAACTCAAAGGGCTGATGTATCTGCTATCGGACATCGTGGCATATGATGTAATTAATTATCGTAACGGTATAACATAACATCACTATGACATGAGATTGATTTGCTTGTGCATATGCATCCAATCTGATCATTTTATGTACATTCATCCCTTCGCCACCCCATACCCCCAGCACTGACGTGAGAAGGTAGAAGTTCAATCAACTTCCCCCCTCTGCCGCCTTTCCCCCCCCCCCCCCCAATACCCGAAACGACGCCTTCCCGGAACGCCCCCGCCCGGGCGCTGGAACAGGCAAGCGCGGGAGGAGGGGGAACTGGTTGGGTGAGTGGCGGAGCTTTGACCGGGGAAGTACTTGGAAGGTATAAAATGTGAGACAGGGGTCCTCAACTGACGATGAGGGAGGAAAGCAGAGGTACTCGGCTCCGGGTGCACGGGACCATGAGAAGGAAAAGCTTACGCCGTCACCTTGCAAGTTTCCATACGATAGCTTTCCTGGAACTCTCACTTTAAGCGGGATTAAAGTCGCACATTAAAAACGGAAAAGCGCAAAAGTTAAACAGGCGAAACGAGAGAGTCGGTGCGAGGCGTGATTCAACGTGGAGACTGGGACGGGTGACAAGTCGACGATAAAAGTGAGTGTGGAGAAAAGCAGAATAGAAATCAGGGAAAGCGTCGAGTAAGCGGGCCGGGCCGCATGCTCCATGGTACATGATGCCTAAATAAATGAAAGTGAGAGCAGGGTCAGGAACCCTAGAACTGGTGATTTCACCGAACACACGCCCCGATTCAAGAAGCGAAAGCGATAGAAGCAGCCTTGAAATTTGATTCTTCGCCTGACAGCGAATGGGGATTCATGTCGAAGAAGAACCGACCCTGCTGGCGGGTGGGGATTCGGGGATTAATACCCCCCTCCGCGGGGATCTCAATTAAACCCTACCCACCGCTGTTGTCGGTGGCCTGGTGTCGATTCGCAGGACGTGGTGACTTTATTGCGACTAACTTCCAGCAGGGGCAAATACCGCCCAGAGGCCCATGCAGTGGGTAGACATACCACATAGCACACAGGTATGCTTGGATGATAACTTCAATTGCATCTGAAGTCGATCAATGATCTGCCCTCGAGTGTACAGTCGACCCATCTCCTTACGAATTAGCCATTCCCTCATGTCACAATATGGGTCGTTCATCCTCTCCTCCCCAGCTCTTACCGGTTCTTTGGGTGTGTTCTCCAGATGAATGGCAGTACATCGGATTGTTAGATTTGTTGGCTTTTTCCAGCATTGCGCATGATCCTCTGTAACTTTTGCTTGGACACGAAGAAAACCCAGACCCATGGTCAAGCCAACTGAGCGGCCAAGCCGGTTGAGCTCTGTCCGGATTTGGGTTGTTTTGGATATTTGGGGTACGTCGGGTGATCTGTTTACCATCCTGATCGTTCGTGTTCAAGTTCCCATTGCCGTTGGCGGAGTCAATTCGGTTACCTTGGCATGCGTTTGCGAGTAGCACAGCACTACCTCTGGCTGCTGATTTATTTTTTTGTAAGCAGGACCACCATCAATCCCACGTCGTGCGTCATTAACTGAGTGATAGGGTGAACTCAAAATGCTCTAAGTGCGGTTGGCCCTAGTCGATAATTATTCGCCGGCGAATCCCCTCGCCCAAAGGACACGATAAAGATCAAAAAGGAACCGCTAGGTCGAGAGCTCTTCGCGTAGCGAGCGATGTGATGAGCTGTATTCTTTCGAACCAGACGGGACTGCTGATAAGTTTCTCGCCAGAATATTCTGTCAGGTTGTTTGAGGAAACCATGATAAAGAATTTCTGCTTCATCCTGCCAGATAGTAATCTTTCGGCAGTGAGTGAATAGAACCCGGAAAACAAAGACGACGCGAGACATTGAACCGCCAGTTGTTCATAGGGACAGGATAATAAGATACGCTGGTGATAACCTTGTCCCAAGACTCGTCTGAAAACCTTGAGCCGTGTTGAAAGAACAAGAAGTATCGATTCGGTATGCAATTCTTTTGGGTCAGTAATCCTGAGGACTAGCAGGGACTTCAATCCCCCGCGTTTGCGATGCATTTGATTCACAATCGTCTGGAGAATGTTGCATACATTGCTTTCTTTTCTTTTCGCTTCGATTGTCAGAAGCATGGCGTTGGCCGCTAATCCCTCTTTGTATTCTAGGAATTAGGACTTTTGGAAGATCGCGATTGCTTTAGCGAAGCCACAAAATAAAGTACCTAGGCAGGAGATAATCAGCAGCTGCTATTCTGCTACTCTTCGACATGTCGACGGTGTGGACCTCGACGCGCAGCCACACACCCACCCTCACCCGCACGCGTTGACACGGCGGACGCGACCGCGACTCGACTCGCGACGGTCTGAGACCACTGCGCGCGCGATTTATTGGTGTCGTCATCCTCTCCTTGTCGAGGCTCCCGGGCAATCAACCCCACCCTGCCCGATCATCGCCCGACTGTACATATACATCTTTCAAGCAACCCATCGTTACTGACCCACTTGATCAGAGTCACCATTGATCTATCTTCTTCTCCCCGTAAGCATAAGCCTTGAGACTTCGGAGTGTGCCAACTACACCAGGGGCGGAGACCATAAACCACCAACGGTGTGACGTGACGTACCAAGGTCGCAATGCCGAACATCAATACCCACGGCCGAAAGATCAACCTGCGAGAATCCGATCCGAACCCATGCATCACCTTTATCTCCGCTCTTCCCGATAAGAAGAATCGAATATCCATCCCATCTCCTTCCTCCTCTTCCTCCTCTTCGGAGACTCGTCCAATACCCACACAAGGCCAAGCGCTTCAACTCCTCCGTTCACTCGCCGCTCAAGTATCTAAACCGATGAAAACACGCAGGTTGCTCATTAATAGTCTTGAAGAGTACCCCTTCAATACTGTTTTTGCCGGGAGAAATTGGAATCATGGAGAGGTGGTCGAGCTGGTGTTAAGGAGGAAGGATGGGAGGTTCTTTCCGAGAGAGTATTTGCTGAGTGTTTTGTGTCACGAGGTGGGTAACGTCCTTCGTTTGAAGTCCTGCTTTACATGCTCTGTTCGTCCATGTCTCCATTGGGCTTGGCAATGCCTCCCCTTACACCTTATCACTGACTTAAGATATGCGTTTATCCATCGATGTTTCTCCCGTTCACCAGCTATCGCATATCACGGTAAGCCCCACCCAACCTCCCCTCTCCGACATCCACCTTCTGTATTTCCCATCTCTAATCGAAGTTCTCCATTGTGCCCCTCATCCTGCCCTCTGCAGCACATGAACCACGCCTCCCCATTTCAAAAACTCATGGCCGAGCTCAAGCACGACGTCAGGGTCTTGCAACAGATGGGACATTTGGGAGATGGTGCGGTGCTCGTTTTTACTTGGACATCAGATATTCATCAAACGCTGATTTAACCTGCTGTTATTCCCTCTGTTCTCGTCGTTACAATAATACTGTGATCTTGGTGTTCCTGCTGCACCTTTTTACAGGTTTCTGGAGCGCTGGTACACGACTAGAGGACTCAGCGCTCGTTCGTGGCGATGCAGCGACGGCGGGTCAACAGATGCCAGAGTATGTCTGTGGAGGAGCCAACACTGGGTGAATAGGAAGACTTTGCTTGGTCCCAAGTGTCAAATATCTACTGATCAAAAGACTGACTGACCTGCCACGTCGTCTTGCTCTTTGATATGCAGAAGAATACCAAGTGGACATTCCCGAGCTGGAGGAAGCAGGGGCAAACGAAAGATGGCTCAAGGAGAAGCAAGTCATTTGAGTGGGAGTCAGACAGCGAAGAGGAGGAAACCAGGAGGGTGCGTGCTGCCTCCATTTTTCCATCGGACTACATCATCTTGGGCGCTCAGACTCAGACTCACACTCACACACGCCACCTTCGCAGACGAAATACCGCTTTCTTTGAAGGTGCTGAAGGTTTCGGGTCGACAGTCACAGGGATTGGCAGTGAGTGCCTATCTCTTTTCCGCCAACTCCCACCGTAGTCCTGTTAAATCCAAAATTTCTATGACCTGTCTCGAATTAGCTTCGACTCCCGCCGAGCTCTCTCAAATTCGCGCCAAAGTCAAAGCAGGCAAAGCCCGATATCGAGAACAAGGCCTTACACATGCCAAATCAGAAGAGATGGCTAAAAACGATTTGAGCGAGCGGGAAAGAGGCATATTGAGCAACACGTCGGCTAACAAGAAAGTGAATTCAAAAAGGTGAAATAGAGGTTTCTGCTTTTCAAAATGATTGGCACCTGTACTAAATTCACGTTTTGGTTTCCAGCGCTCGTGAACTCCGAGCAGATGCAATTGAGGCCAGGCTGAAGACCGTGAAGGTACCTTCTCCAAAAGAAAGCGATTCAGACACAGAAAGTGAGATCGATGAAGATGATCTAGATAGGTATGCTCATGAGGCATTGGAGGGAATGTCGGAGCAGGATCGAGCGGTGGCTAAGGGAGGTTCTTGGCAAGGTGAGTCTAGCTTCCCAATGTCGGATGAGACATGGTCGCTTCCTATGCTTGATGCTGAGAGATCGATTTGTTCTGTACATAGAGGAGATGAAACCATTCCTCAAGGACCCTTCTGGCGACGATATCGACGAGCCAGAAATAATCTGTCTCGATGAGGATCCCGGCAAGAAAAAAGTCAAGCTAGATCGAGATGACATTCTTAATCCAAGTCCCATTGGCGGAACCTGGTCATGCAAGTGCTGCACCTTCAAAAATAAAGCAGGACAAGATCAATGTAGTGAGTGTATGCAATCAAAGATTGCCGAGTCCTTTTCGTTTGCCTCTAACTTGGCTCTGACCCGCAATTGAAACGCTCTGAACAGGCTTGTGTGAGGCGAAACCCGACGGCAGCCGACATGCTGATAGTGATGATCCTATCGTGATCATATGAACTCACGACGTCCTCCTTCCTAGCCTTGAAAGAATATGCAACGAATCACGCCACTTTTGCTTTCCAAACACATCCAAAAAGTAATATCCAGAACAACAGATTTACATGATCATACATTTCTTGTCCTTCTCCTTTCCCTTACCGCTGGGATCCTTCTTCTCTTTATCCTTCTTCTCTTTCCTGCCACGCTGGTCATCCGCTGTGCGCTGCTCTGCTCGGCGTTGAATATTAGAAGGTAATCTAACTTGATCGCGTCGTCGTGCTTGTTCTTGGTCGTCATGTCGTTGAGCGGTGATGGCGTCTTCTTCTGCTTGAAGTGCCCGCGCCAGTCTGTGACGTACCAGGTAAAGGAATTTGTTTGAGCGAGCAGATGCGTGGAAATGAAGAAAAAACAGCAACAACACTCACTCCTCATCCCCAAACTCTCCTCTAGCTTCCAGATCCTCCCTATTCCCATTCGCCTGAGTTGTCGCCCTCGCCACCGCTTGCTGAGCTGTCATCCCACTGTAATCGCCTCCAGCACTCCCACTCGGATAAAACTCCGAGTTGAAGAAGCTAGTCCCAGCCCCGTCCACATCAACTATGGATTCCCAGCATACCTCGGGCTCGTTGACGAAGCTGATGTCGGTGACGAGTTGATAGAGGCAGGTTGGGTTGTCATCGGAGGGATCAGTCGGGTCGTGGCGACGGTACAGGACGGAGAGGTGGGAGTTTCTGAAGAGCTGGGTGGGAGACAAGGGGAAAAGGGGACTATCAGTCAAATGTGCCACCTTCCCGCTTGTGGATAAAGAAATGATACCACTCACCGCTACGACGCTTCCAGGTTCCAGTGCCGTCAGCGCAAACAACCCTGGATACGTAATCTGACTACTACTTCTCGTCAAGAAATCCTGTAACAAGAACGAATCTTTGATTTTCCTAGCCTCCTCGTTCCCAATCACACCCCCTTCCCTCTCTCTCTTCCGTCTTCCTTCAGCCTCCGCCTCTGCCGCATTTACAATTGCCATCTGCGCACCGTCGTAGGTTCCTCCTGCTCGTTTGAGCGCCTCCCATTGCTCGCCGAATGACTCGTCTGTGAGCCAACCGTGGACCAGTTCCACACCAGCAAGGTCAAAGAGTGCGAGTTCTCCGTCTTGAGCGTTCGTATTTGTACCGGCGTTAGCGCTATGAAATGATCGAATACTATCGAACCCGATATTAACGTCTAATCCACGTGTCGTCGTCGGGAGTATATCGAGTGCAGCACTGAGACTAATCTTCGGCTTCCACGATGATTCACTTTGTTGGTCTTGACGCGTTACTAGCCAGTCACCAATTAAATGCGAGAGTTGGGAGTAAGTGATCGAGGTGTATGAAGAGGGGATGTGGATGGAACCTCGAAGAATGAGGACGTTGGCGAGAGCGAGGAGGGAGCAGGGTCCGTTGGCATTCTTAGAGGGATAAGGGGGGGGGGGGGAGTAATGGTGTGGACAATGTCAGCGGGCCATGGCGCACACAATCGCTGCGTGATCACTACTTACCTGCGTTAACACTTTCACCTCCCTTCTATACATAGCCCCGACTCTCGGATCAGGCCACATCAAGCTCTTCAACTGCCAATTGCCTTCGCCGGCCTGGGGTTGGGGTTGTGGCGAGCTCGTGCCAGCGGCTTGATGGTGAGTAGGTTCAGAGATTGCGGGAGCCAATGGCGTTTGGTACGTGGATGTATTTGTCGGGACCAGTTGTGGTAGTATTGGAGGCGATGAAGTCGATGTCTTCACAGGTCCATCCCTCTGGATGGTCTCCTCTGATGAAATGCTGTGCGAAGGGATAACGAGCGGAATATTCTTGACGTTGGGATCGCGATCGACCTCGGCATGTGTGGGTATCGAAGCAAAAGAAGAAACAGGGAGATCCTGAAAGGCTGCGGGTTTTTCACCATTCTTAGCTTCGGATTCGGCAGGAATGACGGTAGGAGGGTCACGGCCGAAGGAATGAGAAGAATGGTCTTCTTCTTCTTTTCTCGCCGCCGAAGAGGGATTTGGATCGTCATTTTCATGCTCGTGCGTACGACTCTTGTTGAATTTCAAAGAGTTCATTCTGTTGGTTACCACATCCTCGTGAGGATCTGTCAGACCTATCGTCGGAAATATCGACGTCGTCGATGATTTGAGAGTGAATTGAGTGCGGAAGAGATGATTGTAGCAAGTGTGTCATCAAAGGAAGGAAAGAGAAGTGTGGAAGTTGAGTACGAGAGCGGTGAGACACGTGTTTGAACAGTGTGGAGGAAATTCAAATGAACTGAGTTAGTGATGTGATGGGGAAGAAGGCGGCATCAAAGACATGTCAACCAGTTCAAACTTGAAAAGGTTCCTCTACCAAAGTGAAGGGTGGTTGCAACGTCTACTCACCATTGTCATCTTCCTCTGCCAAATGAGCCAGACCAGGCGGACTCATTAAAGACCCCGACACCGGTACATCCTCTGCGTCTCCAACTTGCTGGCTATCGATCGCACGAGGACCTGAGCGATCAGATTGAGTCGCAGAAGCAGATGGAAGACTGGGCGTAGGTTGTAAGAAGTCGTTGGACATTTTTGGGACGGGGTGGGAGGGAGAAGGAGGGTGAGAAGGTGCGAGAAGATGAGATGAGATGGCGTGGGCTTCTGAGATGGACCTTGAAAATGAGGGTCGTTAGGTGAGAAGGTGGACGACGATAGAATGAGGTCCAGGTATAGGATGATCAGCTTTTGGTTTCACCAGTAAGTGATCAGGGATATGATCATGCGACACTCTTTGCGAGATGAAGATGAGTATGAGACAAAGGGGAAGAAACTCCGGGATCGCCGGTGCGCGCGACGATGACGAGGCAAGCGGGAAAGGCGGGACAGGGCGACGTCACGTGTGGCAACTCGGGCTTCGTTGTGGATGCGCTTACGCAATACTCGGGGAGCCACCCGTTTAGTCTGAGCTGTGGTCAAATTCGCCACAGGTTTTGCCTTGCCTTTTGCATCAAATTCGAATCCCCTGTGTTTTCGACATGGTCACCCAGCTCGACGCCATCTCTTCCATCCTTTGGCACACCTCTGATGTCCCTACTACTCTCCACGTACAAGCCAAAAAATGGCGGGATTGGAGGACTTCCATCCTAGTCCAGTGGCGTCGAGCCGGGCCGGAAGAAGTCGATGACGTTCGCGCGAGGAAACAGAGGGTCTGATCTTGGAGCGAAGCATGGGGGTGAATGTATACCCGACTTATAGGGAAACAGGAGATAGTAAGGAAGAACGAACTCCCGATATCACTCTCGTCATTGAACATAATCCGGCGTATAGTCTTCATCACATAGTCGTAAACTTCTATTTTTATGCTAAGGAGTCCCTTGATCTCGTCTATTCCAAGTATAAAAAAAAGAAAACGACAGGTGGGAACCCTTTCAAGCCTTTCTTTCGCCACAGCTACTGGATTAATCTAAGTATATCCCTCTCCTTCCGCAATCTTACCCTCTCGTCAATCGCACGTTCACTCGGTTCTGACCTGAGTCTTCTTGATCTGGAGGTCTCGTACAACCTCAGCTTCATCTCGCAAAACGATCTCCTTTTCTTCGATAGCGTTGTGCTTGTTATCGAGGATATACTCCTTCGTCAAGAAACCTCCCAATAGCGGAACGAAGCAGAGCAGCATGGACGGCAAGAGCAAATCGGTCATTGCCCGGTTATAGGCTGAGGGTAAAAAGAGAATGATTATTTTCAGTGATGGTCTTTTTACAAGAGGCGAGCTAGAGGTTTGCGGCAATCACAAAGCCCGTTCCACACTCACCTTGAATGACCTGCGGCCGGGGTTCGGCGTAACGAGCCACCACGATCGAACCATATATTTCGGCAATCTCGGTCGAGTTCATGACGTTACTAAGCTCTTCATTGAGGTATTTCTGCGACGACAATGAAGGGGAAGAACCAAGCGCCGAGACGGGGCGAAGGGAGGGGGACAGGATGAGAAAAGAAGATGTCGGAGAAGATATAGAAGAGTGCATTTTCGTTAGGATCCCGCCACTGACGAGAACGAGACACTCAGGGAGTCCACTGCGGGTTATCGAGGAGAGATTAGGAAATAAGAAACAGACGGTTCCAGTCGACTCACAGGCAAAACCTTGTTCCAAACTCCAGCTGCAACTGCACTACCGCAACCGCCTCCCACATTGGTCCAGAGAGCGAGGAGCGACATGGCTTGAGCCATGAACTGCAAGAAAAACGAGTGGGATCAGTTTCGAGGCTTCGATGACCGATTGGAGTGCGAAACTCACAACATGCGCCACACATGCCTGTGTGGCAACCTGCGAACCGATAACGGAGAAAGATCCCTGAAGGGAAAAAAATTAATGTCAACTACTGTGTCTGTGTAACCCGAGCAGATTCAATGGAGCCGAAAACTCACTCCAAGACCACACAAAATCTGCGCCATGACTAAGACGGCATCGCTTGGGTTGCTCTTTGCCCCGTAATACTTGAGAGCCTGCCCACTGTATCATAAAAGAGCCTTTAGGTCTTGGACTGTTTACAGATTTTTGACCCGCTTGGTACTCACATGATTCTGATGCAGAGACCTGACATTTGAATATACTTGTAACGATGGAAGTAGCGTTGAAGACCTGCCGCGACGAAGGAAAAGACACACAGCGCGACTCCGACTCTGCGAGAGGAGTGACGTATCAGGAAGACTTTTCTCCGACGAGTCACATGGGGAGGGTACTCACGCGTTGATGTAGAAATTGTAGTCTCTTGTGGACCAATCCTTGACAACGTAAACCCAAGAGGTGAAGTACGTGTCTGCCACGTAAGAGGAGAAGTAATACATGAAATCGATCATGGCACAGGCGAGCTATCAACCAGGCTCAAGATGTTCAGTTCCCGTCCCTTGTGTCAGCAGAGTGGTTAACTCACGAAAGTCCGGTTGAACAGCATACTTTTCGGTTGGATCGGATGGGCAGCAAAGGAAACCTCCCAGACCATGAAGGTGATCAGGAGGACACCGCCTACTACGAACATGGCAATCAAGGAAGCTGATGGCAAAACACGAGTGATTAACGCATTATCGCTTGAGAAAGGAATGCATGTAAAAGGACTTGGTCACTCACGATTTTTCCATCCGTTGGATGCGGTCGTGTACAATGTGAATGGCAAAAGGATGAGAGTAAATGAGGTTGCAAGCAAGCAGAGGCCGAACCCGTCGATGATGGACCAGTAGTGTTGAGTCATCTGGAGATAGGTTCGCGTGTCCTTCTGACCTGACTCTTGCTGTTCCTGTTTCCAACCGGAAGCCGACAGCGAAATGGCTTGATCGGCAAGGTCAAGGATTCAGTACACGAAATTGTCGGCAAGAATAGAAAACTTTGGAATATAGGGGAACACTCACCGCCCGTTTTCTTAGCCTTGCGGTCGGCCCAGAACAAGATCACAAGAGCTGGTGCCATGCACACAGGAACAATGATCACAAACATTCCATACTGCGATACGATAGGTAGATGGTCAGCTTCAGAGCCCCAATCGATTGTTGAATCGCCTTCTTCTGAGAAGTACTTACACCCCATCGCCAATTATTCAAGGAGACAGCCTCACTTATAAAACCACTGATGAAGGCATTTGCGATATATGGAGACGCCGAGAGAGCGCTGGACATCCCTCGCTGGAAGAGGGTCATCAACATGCACACACCGACAGTTCAGTTAGTAAATCGAGTGCTTCCATTTAGGAGATATCGACATTTAGTCTCACCCATTGCAGGGAGGTAATGTCACCCAATATGATCGATGTGACTGATAGCAACAATGTCAGTGATGCGGTCGGCTTATCAACGGGCTCATGCCTTTCAATACTCACCGAATGAAAGACCTGTGTTTCCGATTGTATCCAGCAGCTGTCCGCCCACCACCATACCTACATTGGTTGAAGCACTGATGAGGATAAAACCAACACAATAGAAGATGAGAGCTATGGAGTAGGCCATCGGTCGGGAAGCAAGATCGGCGATCTGGGCAATTATTCAAGGTTAGATCGTTCCTTCCCGTCTGACCCTACGTCATCTTGTTTTCGGGATTCTCACCTTGGCGATGAACGGCTTGGAAACTCCAGAAACGATCGAATTGACCACCCCGATGGTACCAACGATGGTGTGCTGACCATACGCGGATGTGGAGAACGGTTGGTCTGCGATTGACGCTGTCAGTCATCTTACGGCGGCAAATTCAGATGAGTTGAAGTACTCACAGACCCATGTCGTGTTCTGACTCAGAGAGGTCACGTAGCAGATGAGACCGATGGAGCTAGTGGAAGAGTGAGGTCAGGTCAGGCTGCAAGTTCGTATTGACAGAGACAAATGTGACCGACTTACAGATAGAGCATCCAGATCTTCCAACCTTTTCCAAAGACGACGTCTGCAATGATGGTACAAGGGGGTTGTCAGTCCGAGATTGAAATCAAACTGATGAAACGAACGGCTCGAAAACTCACACAACGCTTCAATCTTGGTGACACCAACGTAGATCTGGTCGGGACCGATTTCGACATCATGGGATGTCTCTGACAGATCGTGATCGAGCGACTGGGCCTTGTCTTTATCGAGATCATCGACGTCGGTGAAGGATCGCTGAATGCCATCCCGTGGGAGGGTAGTGATTATTTCGGACATGGTGTCGATTGAGTACCGTTTTGCTGTCTAATGTCACTCTCAGCGTGAGTTACGTGGATCGTCGTGTCGTTTCTCAAACGGGGACACATCTTTCAGGTACGCTGGGCTCTTATATACGTTTGAAAATATGCAGGGAGCACCGGCTCAGACCGATGGATTCGCGATGGCATGTATGTGTGATTGTGCTCGGTGCGAGCGAAAAAAAAAAAGGAAAACAGAGACGGCAGGAGGGAAAATATACAGCTGATTGGGTAAAATCTCAAACTGCTCTTTCCCTTGTGCGCCTTTCATTTCTCGTAGTCCGTAGAACGCCGAATTAAGGCAATGTAAATGCCCCTGCCATGCTAAGAACAAATTGCTTGTCTTGTGCATCACGAGGTTATTCACTCACTCGAATGCCAAGGCACCGAGACATGGCTAAGATGTCTTGTGACCTTGCATGGCAATCAGGCTGCAGGGTGGTGCAGATGGCGCACTTGGAAAACTTTGCTCGGGGCCGGAATGCAACGGAAAGTGATTTCAAGGCACGATCTCAAGCGTACGCGACAGTAAGCAATACCGTTAAGCCTGCCATTTTTGGTTATCTGATTAGATGATTGGAGAAAGGGAACTAGATGCCAAGCGGGTGAAGGCACGTTTCCCGACCCGGTCATAACCAGCCCCATTTCCGATCACGACACCGCCTGTTTTGTCCCGCCCTGCGATCCCATCACCGAGACTATAGTTCAGCCCGAGTAAAAACCAAACGGTGCAATGCGGTGTGCTGGTTGAGAGATTAGAAGAGCACAGTAGAGCGAAACTGCCAAGCATTAAGCAATGTCCCGCCTGCACTTCCCTTGCCTCTGCTGTTGAAAGCCTGCCTTCTGCTTTCTTGTGCGAGTCGGTCGCAAAAGCGAAACCAAACAAAGGGAGGGGACGTGAGCTGTAATCAGATAAGCGAACGCCGGCCCGCGGGGCGGGGAATCTTAGAGGGGGGGGGGGAGGGATTAAGCGAGATCTCCAGGCAGCTCTCGTTTAAAAAGGGCGAAAAATTAGTTCGGGTGATTGGAGTAAGAGGCGAATCGAGATGGAGGACGGCGTGAGAGGAGGAAGAGCAATTCGCCCGGACAATCTCGGGCGTGACTGAGGGTCGCTGGTACTGGAATGAAAAATCCAATCAGATCCAGCCAAGACTTTCCCCACCCACCCCACTCACACATCCACCCACCGTACCGGTCGGTCGGTCACTCTTCGCTGCATTCCCGTACTCGTACCTTTCGATCTCAGGTTCGCAGTCGATTGTTGTTGATGATGGGTAACATATCATCCATCGTACGGACGGCATACAGGTCGTACAGCCCCCTTGGGGGGGTTGAGGGGGGGGGGGGGACCACGCAATATAAGTTAAATTTCTCAACAGCTTGGTAACAAAAACAGCAATCTCACCCCTTCTTAAACTCGCCATCCCCCAAATTCCTCATCACCGAGCCCTCTCAAAAAGATCCAAAATGCCTATTCCTACTCTCAAAACCGTGGTTGTTGTTGGTGCGGCCTATGGAGGCGCCAGAGCCGTCGATATGTTGCTCAAGGGTCTTCCTGCTGGCTGGCGGATGGTGGTGATTGACCGCAGCACGCATTTCAATCGTGAGTACTTGGTGACCACTTTCGTGTCCCGTTGTCAGTCATCGTGCCTGCCTTTTGCTCACCTCCGCTCCTTTGCAACAGACGTCTATGTTTTCCCCCGAGTCGCTGTTCTGCCCGACCACGAGCACAAAGTGTTCATCCCGAACACAAACCTGTTCACGCCCGAAGGAGTGAAGGAAAGGTCGGCTACCTGCCCTCATCTCCTGATCCATGGCACAGTTACCGCCGTCGACCGGACCTCGGTTTCCTACTCCATACAGAAGGATGACGGCGAGACAAGCCCGACTGAACATTCCATCAACTACGATTACCTGATATATGCCCTCGGTGCTCGACTTCCTGATCCGATCAACATCTTCAGTAGGGGGAAGAATTTTGGAACGAAGCCAGAAGGGATCAAGTGGATGAAGGATGCTCAGAAGAGGGTCAAGGAGGCTAAGAGCGTGCTCGTGGTCGGTGGTGGTGCTCTGGGAGTTCGTGAGTTCCTTTTTTCTGTCTTGCATTGTTGATCTCTCTCGCACGGTCCTATCCCACGGGAAACGGCGGTATGCTAAATATCTATCCTTTTGGATCTCGTGCAATTTCAGAGCTGGCAACAGACATCGCAGCAGTCTACGGTCCTGGAGCGAAAAAGATCACCCTCATTCATTCCCGTCCGCACCTGCTCAACAGATTCGACGAATTCATGCACATCGAAGCGGCGAAGAAGATGAAGGCACTGCAGGTCGAAGTCGTTCTCGATAGCCGAGTCGACTTGGCGTTTGCTGCGACGGCTCCCGAGGGACACGTGCGGACCCTGGATGGGCGAGATTTGCAGGCAGACCTGGTAGTGAGTCTCGATCAAGATTGCTGCCCCCCCCCTTCCCCCCCCTCCCTTTCCCCGCAAGCCAACTGACGACCTCCTTTTCCCCCTCTTTATCATCAGTTCTGGTGCACCGGTCAGACACCAAACACTTCTTTCCTCGTTCCTCACTTCGCCCCCGCAATATCCCCCAAGACCGGTCTCGGAACAGTGAACCGATATCTGCAAATCTCCGAAAAACTCGCCGACGGTACCTACGAAGTGCTCGACCCACGCGTGTTCCTCGTGGGAGACTGTGCGGATGCTTTCGGAGCTCTGAATGCTGGACATACCGCTTGGGCTCAAGGTGGGATGGCAGCGGACAACATCATCAAAATGATCAAAGGCGAAACAGATCTCGAGGAATATCATGCTCCTCTACCAGCAATCAAGGTGACGCTGGGCTTGGTGAGTTTTCCTTTTGGCATAGTGCATTTGCGAGCTCCACAGAGGCTGACCGGATGTACATGCACCCTATTTTTTTCGTCTCTCAGGACCAAGCCGTCGTCCAACATGATGGCAAACACGAGATCTTTGGCGCCGAGAGCGTCCGTGACGATCTCCACACCGGTCTTCTCTGGGAATCAAGGAGAATGGGTACTGATGATATGTATGTGTAGGCAAAGCCAGGCGAGTGCATGGCGCCGTATGAGGTTGTGATTTATTCTGCTTGGCATGGCATGGACAGGAATGCGGTTGATTCGCTAGATATCATCATTGATTGTACTGCTTCCAAGGGTTTCGCAGCCATCTGACGTCTGGCCCCGGTGTAAACGTATCACTGGGCTTGAAATAGCCGTCAAGATGCGTCTCATTATCTTGATGAACGGGGATGATGAAGGTTATCCGCATTTCTCGCTGAGCCAATCCGGCGCAGAAAGCAGTGTTCTGGCAGTGACGAATTGACGGAAGGCAACGGCCGAATTTTCGCCCAATTCAACGAACACGTGAAACTCTACCTGATCTCGCGGAAGTGGTATTCAGATACAGACCGGAGGTCTCTCAAGGCGATCAGAATCCGAACGAGGCATGTAACCCGCTGACCCACATAGTATTGCGGTGATGTTTGTACACCTTCAATCTGCAGCACAACACTATACGTGGTACAGATAATCATACCATTGAATCCTATTCAAGAACACTGCCGAAAAGGTAGGATCTACGCGGTGTCACTCTGGCTGTGCCATGGCTGTGCTAACAGAAACGCCGGTGTATACTGTTGGCTTCTGGTTCTGAGCAACCTCATCATTCTCCCCGCTCTCCTGTCCTTTACTTCGTGTAGTTGATATCTGCGTCTTGATACAGTCGTTCCGTGTCCACTTCAATGTTACTTTCTGAGTTGCAATTGCGTTGTCCAGCACCTTGGGGCCTATTCAATCCATAGGATCTTCCACTCTCGATATCGAGCCTGACGTCCGGTCCGCCTCGGGATCGGCCTTAGCTTGGGCTTTGAGCAGGATATTCAGCCTGACCGTGAGCGTGAGCAGGATGTTCGACTTCAGCGTGAGCGTAATATGCGGCGTGAGCTTGAGTAAGATGTTCCGCTTCAGCGTGAGCGTGGAGCTTGAGCAGAATTTCCGACGGGAGCGCGCTATACCAAAACGTCGTTTTGTAGCGACGGGCAAAAATGATCGGCGGGATCTTCCCTTGCCACCTCCTATCGCCCCCATCGAGCGAGGGAAGGGCTTCTTTGGCGCGACGCGACGTGTAATGCTGCCGTTCAAGCCGCCCCTTGAGGCCGCCCGGGGGGGGAAAAGGAGGGGTAGGGGGTCGCACGAACGGTCATCATCATCATCATCATCATCATCATCATCATCATCATCCGCTTCATTCAATACACCTTGACCAGATTTAGAATCTGCAGCGACGTATGCGGCCTCACGCTACCTGCGCGATGGCCGTGTCAAAGAAAACATGCGTGGGCACTGCTGGCTTCTGGTTCTGAGCGACCTCCCCATTATCCCCGCTCTCCTGTCCTCTACCGTCGATTGCCTTCGAAAACGCCTCTCGCGCCCATCGATTAGCCTCTTCCATTCCCTCCAATTTCTTTACGAATCCTTCACCCATCTTCTCAACCACGGCGATATGTCTGTCTGAATGACCCTCAACCAGTGGTGCTCCGAACGCCAATGCTTCAGTATTTAACCAGGCTACCGTCCGTTTGACGTATTCCCTCTCCTTGTCACTTCCCATGAAATGCGCAAACTTGACACCTCCTCGCTCTTCCAAGAGTTCGAAATATTCCTTCCTTCTCGTCTCAAAGCCGGGAAGTCGTGCACGGCCCGTGAGGACACGCGAAATTGCAATGGACTGGAATTCGAAGAAAGAGTACGTGGCGGTGTTGATGGACAGACCGATGAAGTTCAGTGTCGGGTCCGGGATATACGCAAAATCTTGGTAGAGGTTGTGAACGCCGGCACCGTTTGTGACAAGCACTTCGGAAGGGTCGAGAGCATCTTGGAATTCGGAGAGGAATGGGAATGAGTATTGGTAGCTGCGAGGGGGGATGAGGTATGGATATCAACAACTGTAAGATGAATACTATTGCCCTGAACTCACCCTGTGGAGAAGATGACGGCGTCTATTCCCCTAATCACTGTCCCATCGGTGAGCTCGACACCGCCCTCGTCTATCGTCCCTCCCTTGGGTGGCACGATGAACCTTTTGACCTCACGCACGAGCTCCGCA
The DNA here is from genome assembly GCA_025758705.1 of Goffeauzyma gilvescens. NCBI lineage: Eukaryota > Fungi > Basidiomycota > Tremellomycetes > Filobasidiales > Filobasidiaceae > Goffeauzyma > Goffeauzyma gilvescens. The sequence continues at coordinate 15,918 of JANGFI010001812.1, read as the reverse complement.
TTGGCCGGAAGGAAGCTTCGTTGAATAGTTCGGAATTTGACGTACGACTCTGGTCCGAGGATCTTGTCTCGAGCGACTTGGTAGACCTTCTTCGCGTGGGTACTCAAGTCTTTCGCAATATCGACGCCGCTCGTACCTGATCCGATCAGGAGGACCGTCTGGAAAGGAAGATCCCGGAAGGAAATTCTGGTATCAGGGACAATCGACACTTTTGCACGTTACGAGAAGTCTCACCTTTCCCTCATACGTCTCTGGCTTTCGATAGGCTCGTGAGTGAAAAACTCGTCGAGGCCATCGTCTGACCCATTCATCTGCACCTTCAATCTGAGGGATGAAAGGTGCGCCATAATGTCCGGTCGCGACGACGAGCGCGTCGAAATCCTCACTCCAGAAAGTTTCTTCGAGTTGACCATCTGCGAGCGGCTCGAGTTTACGAAGCGTCAATCGCCATTTTCCTTCGGTCTTGAGCTTTTGAACGTGCTCTACTCGGGTGTTATACGAGGCGAGGCGATGTAGGTTGAAATGATCAGCATATGCTTGCTGATAGGCGGCGAAGGCGGAGTGCGGGAGATACCAATCCTGAAGAAATGAGAGGAAACGAATTTGAGTCTTGAATAATCCCCACGTGACGGCCGCTGAAAAATCAAACACCACTCACAGTGCCCTCTGGCCAAGGAAAGTCCTTGAAGACCATCAACGGCGTCGGCACATTATTACTCAAACTCCAATACACCGGGTTCGGCGGCGCGAACTCTTTTCTCTCCTTCCCATCCCAGTCCGATCGCGTGTTCACGAACGGGACCGTCGTGCTCCTGGGAGGGAGCTTTGGTGTAAAATCACCGACGCTGGGCGGTGGGGTAGGGATAGAGGATGGAAGAGGGGTATCCTCACTCCAGGTCCAGATGCCACCCGGTTTCGATTGACGTTCGAAGAGACGGACTTGGAGACCAGATTCGGAAAGATGGCGGGCGGCTGGAAGCTGCAAGAGAGTATTTAGAGATAATGCAAGATCTCAGATATTTGTAGAGGGACTGATAAGTGCAGTCCTAATTCACTCACACCCGATGGTCCCGCGCCGATAACAGCGACGGATTTGATGGGTCTGTCGAAGTGAAAATAGTCACCGTCGGGCAGGCTGACTGGGATCGTCATCTTGGGAGTTACAACTTATTCTAGGTATGCACTGGTCTGTTACTCATTGGCATAATTTCTCATCTCGATGGCTAGTGAAAAGTTCAGAACGGTTCATCCCGTCTTCTCTTATAAAGCAAGATTCCCGTACAGCCTCTTTCACTCTGTCGAAACCTCTCACTGGTAATATCCGTCTCTGATTGAAGCTTGTGTGTCTCTAGTTTACTGAACCCCTCAACACAAATCGGGATGTCGCCATACGCCTTTGATTTCTCCGGTTTGACGGTGAGATAATGCTCAGCTAGTGAAATGGGGGGCGAAGGTGACATCCTCTTTACATGGACCTTGAGAGCCCTCATCACCAGACATGGCGACATTACACCAAAAGCGCGTTTGGCCGAGGTTTGAGATATGATGGAATGCCTTATCATGTTCCGTAACGCAAAGTTTTTGCTGACTGATACGATCTTTCCCGGCGTATTATGATTATCTCATTCGCAGTCATTGACCTTTCTGACTCATCGAACAGAACAGTGGGGATGGGGTGACAACGAGAACGGAGCATAAGGCCGCGAAGCATGCATGAGATGAGCCGGTGGCGTGATTGGAACGTGCCGCCCAGACGCGGCGGCGTCGATAGCGCGAGAATGGCGAAATCGACGGCGATGGGCGTGGGGGATGTTAGAGATGCAATCATTTGGCACAAATGGAATTTCTTAATACTGTCTGCTTGCTCTTCTTGCGCCTCATAATCCGTCGATCCATTACTTCTGTCATTATCTGCGGTGTTTGGCATGGCACTTTAAAACTGATAGGGGTGGGCAGCGGTCGGGACCAGTATGAATGCCGGCACGCTCGGGCAGATCAGACTTGTACTGGCCGAGAGAATGTGAAAGTATGGTCTTTCAGGTCGAGACACAGGGGTCTTGTTCTTGGTGTATGTATAAAGATAGATGTGCTGTTCATATAGGAGAATTGGCCCCACTTGCAGACAAATCTTCGGTCCGCATTCCCACTGGTGACTTCACACCTGACACAAATTCACCTTCCTCATGTCATCATCAATTGCAACTCCACTCAAGGTTGCCATTGTTGGCGCTGGTCCAGGTGGACTTGCCGCCGCTATTCAATTCAGCCATCTCCCCAATGTTCAACTCTCTGTTTTTGAGGCAGCACGGGAACTGCGCGAGGTCGGAGCTGTAAGTTCCAGAAAGCCGTAGCAGATGCTTATGATAAAGGTCGAAAGTGTATAACTGAGATTACGTGTTTCTTTCGCTTGGAACAGGGCATCAGCTTGAATGAGAATACGTGGAGACTCCTTGCGCTGTATGGTGCTGCGCAACACTTACCAGAGTCAGCCTCTCAGCGAGATGGAAACGTGCTGGAGGGTCAACATCGGTCAGTATCTCTTGCGATCCTGTATCAGTGAACCATCGTACTAAGCGAACGTTGCCTATGATTTTATCAATGTAACAGTAATGGAAGGAACGGAGACCTTTTGTCATCCCGAAATCAGAACAGTGTGTATCCCCTTCGTTCAATTCTTCGGGATCTCGAGAGTCGTAAGAAGCTAAAAGTCCCTCTATGCTTTTCTTTTGTCGCCAGCTGCTGTACCCGGTCCCCCCCATGTTCGTATCGAACGATACAAGTTGCAACAAGCGCTATTGAAACAAGTTCCAGCCGGTCTCGTTCAACTGAAAAAAAGGTTGACCTTTATCGAAGAGTCGGAGAGTGGGACGACGTTACACTTCCAGGACAAAACTTCGGCTGGTCCATTTGATCTAGTGATCGGAGCTGATGGCATTCGTTCCGTGAGTGGTTCTTTGAGATATCAGATCAATGCTGCTGCCTTGCTATCAAGCTTAGTGAGAGAGAACTGACTCAAAATATATGTCCCGGCAGATCGTCCGACAACATATTTATCCCGAACACCATCTGTCCTACACCGGGAAAATAGCCTACCGAGTGGTCATCCCTGCTTCCCTAGTCGCCCACATCCCAGACATCCCGCCCGCTCCCACCTTTTGGCATACGCCTTCTACCCACGTCTTCACGGCTCCTCTTCCGAACGACAAATTCGAGATCGCGACAAGAGCGCTCGAATCGGAGGATCTGGGCGAGAAAGTAAGCTGGGGTCAGGTAGCATCCAAGGACCAGGTTGTTAAGCACTATCAGGGGTACACCGAGACTATTCGCAAGATCATCGATGCACCAGAGGAGTGGCTTCAGTTCGCCATCTTTGGAGGACCCAGGATTGAGTCGGTGGTGCACCATGGACGAATCGCCTTGGTCGGTGATGCTTCGCATCGTAAGTCTTAGTTTCCGTTTCCTAGAGTCAAGAGTGAAAGGTCTAATGCAATAACACGTCTCTGGCATGCCTCCCGTCTCAGCTCTGTCCGGCGCTTTCGGTCAGTCTGTCCCATGTTCGCTCAAATCAATCAGGCAGCATACCTAATTACTTTTCTGGCTCTTATTTCTCTTGTTAATAGGCTCTGGAGCTGCTTTCGCACTCGAGGACGCTTACACGCTCAAATCGGCAGTGGAATATGCCCGTAACAACGGCAAGAACCTGGAATACGCTCTCGAGCTATACGATTCGACTCGATCTCCGCAATACAAAAAGCTAGTGAGTTCACGACAGGGTCGATAGCTTAGTATACCAGCTCGCCGTGCTAACCTCGAGTTTTCTCCGTAGTATGGTGTCCTCGATGGTAACGGAGCGGTTGACAAGGAGTTGAAAGCAATCGAACCTCCTCTCTCCGACGATGAGCTTGTTGCGGAGCGAGTCAAACGCAGCTGGGCTACCGGGGAGTCGGGATGGATGTATAAATATAATGTGAGCCCTATTAAACCAGAAAGAAGTCAAGAAGGGGGTATCTGCTAACGTGAACATATTTCCTGCTTGTAGATTCAGGACGTTTGGGCGAAAAGGGTTGAGGAAGAGGACCTTAAGACAATTCAGGAAAGGGTTCGCAAGGCGGTTTTGAAGCCACGAGAGGAAGAGACAAACTTGTCGATCGTCGCAGTGGCGTGACGCCCGGTGTATCATGCATGAGCTACTGAAATATAACGCTTTCTTTGATCGTCTTGCACGATTCCCTGTTGTTCTCTTTCTTTCGTTAAACTGGTATTATGAATAGAATCTGAAGGATCCCGACAGTTGCCATTTTTTCTGAAACATTCCCAGTGAAAGGTAGCGACTCGACGATGGAGAATTCATCGCCATTGCTCCCTTCTGAGGTGTGAACTGCAGCAGAAGAGTAATATCACCTGCCGCTTCTGTAGCGATATCCATGGAGAGCTGCGGTCTCCCAGATGCAGCACAACCCTACATCCGACCAATACGACATAGGTGGAGTCATTTTAGAAAAGGAATTTGCGAAGTGTGAACCGAGTTTGATGGCTAGAAATCACAAACATATGTTCATCCAGGCATTTCACTTTGCAAATGACCGATACCCAAGATCTACTTCCTCTAAAGCAACTAGAGTCACCAAATATCCTTCCCAGATCATTTTATGTCTACTAACTTCCCCAATCCGCAGGCCAGCTTTTAGAGGTACAAATTCGTTTAAAACTTTTTCTCCCCTTCAAAGCCATTATCCTCCTCCTCTGATGTGCTGTCAGTCACCCTATAGTTTGTGACAACCTCCCCTGCCTCCTCACTCTCGACTGCGAGCTTCGCCTCCGCATTCCTGCGGTCTCGGCGTAAGAGGAATAAGATCAAGGAGACCCAGAAAACTGTTTGGAAGAAGAGAAAAAGGTGAGTACGATACTGGTCTTCATTTCAGTTCGGACAGAGGATGTTTGCCAACGTACTCAGTACAATATTGATTGAAATCACCCAGGTCATACCCTTTCTTGCTGCAGGAAACTCTATGGTCTTCCATACGAAGTTGGGAGCGACTGCTTGGACGACGTAAGCCAAGTCATTGGCGGCGGCAACTAAGATAGCTCGCTTCTCGGCATCCGCTCCGCAGATCTCGTTGATCCAGGTCAAGATCAGTGGACCGGCGCCGGCCTATCAAATAGAAAGAAAGAAGTCATCAGTACCGCCATAATCGATTAAGGGATAGAGATTCTGGTCTATCTGAAACTCACGCCGACCATATATAGCCAGTAGAGGGCGAAGTGGGCTTTGATATTGCCGTACAAGGACATTTGCCTCAAAGACAACGCGATCGCAATCTGTGAGGATCTTATTATCAGCAGCTTGTTCATCGAAATTGAATCTTCACTCTCATACGGCAGGGGAGAGACTTACAGTAATGATTGCTCCAATGTATACAAACGGCCACCTTCTACCCTTCAGGGGTCCATCGGAGACCCAGGCCCAGATAAGGGCCATAGTCACGAAAATCGCCGTCCCAGGGAGCGGGAGCAAGTTGATCTGCGAGACCGTGTAAGATCTTCCTGGGACTGGGGGAGGCTTTGCGTTGAAACTCTTAAGGTAGTAACCCATAGGCTGCTGCGGTATTGAGTTATTCCACCACACGTACAGGAATGGCAAAATATATGTATGCCACGAAGAAAAGAGTCGAATGACTTTGGCTTTCGTCCAAGGCGTAGTTCCCTTCCTTCCAATCCTGTCCATCCGTCCCTTGGCCAAGTTGATGTCTTCTTGCTTGAGCCACCAGCTCGGCTTTGCCCTGTGAGGTAGATCCGGCAGAAAAACGTATCCCAGAAGAGCGATTGGCAGGGTAATGATCGCATCAATGATAAAAAGCCATCGCCAACCGGCGAGACCGTGCACGCCGGAGAGCTGGGTGTATGCCGCTGACTGGAGAAAACCGGAAAACATGGTACCGAGACTTCCGGCAGTCCAGAAGATCGCAGATCGCTTTCCGATCTCTGAAGGGGTGTACCAAGAGCCGAGGATGTAGTGCATGCCTGGGTAAAATCCAGATCTATCGGGTGCGAAGATTAAGCGGTCAGTCAAGTTCAATGGACTGGTGGAGATTGCTGACACTTACTCGAATAGTCCGACAAAGAATCGACAGGCATATAGTCCGCTAGTATTCTTGACGGAGTAAGTAGCCAAAGTTGCAATTCCCCAACCAGCCTCCAAAAGAGGAACGACGATTCGCGGAGAGACCCGGGTAAGAATCAAATTCGATGGGATTTGGCCAATGACGTATCCCACGGTCCAAATCGATGACGCCGTCACTAATTCGTTCTTCGTCATTTGTAAATCTTCTTTCATCCCCGAAAGAAACGCATTATTCACGTTGGTTTGATCGAGATTTTTGAGAAAGTAACCGAGCTATATCGAAAGACAATTTAGCTCAGCACCTCGACTCATTCCACATCGCGTCTCACCGGGGAAATGAGACACTCACGGAGGCGAAAACCAGGATGGACGCATCAACCTTGAAGAGAAGCTTACGCTCCTCGGACGGGAGATCGGCGGTATCCCATAGGTAGCCTAGCCACGTCTTTTTTCGACTGGCTATGGTAGATACCTCGTTGACTTCGTCCGACGCCGCCACATCGAGCGCAGCGGCATCTTTGATATCGACACTTACCTTGCCAGGCATGGTGAGATGAGGACCGGGTGTACTATGATGGTAGAAGGGGTGGGCATGATGAAATGACAAGGATGAAGTGCTGAACACGAATCCGTTATTCATTATATGGCATTATATAGACAACAGTCTTCCGCCGCGACGGCGGGGTTTCAAAGTTCAGCGTTCGTAGAAATGTAACAAGAAGCAGGTAAGCTCAGGAGAAAAGGAGAACATTTCGCATCGCGTATCAGGACGCCCAAGCACGCACTGCACAGAAGACATCGGCAATATCTCGTTTTCCTCCACTGTGCCTGTTTTCCGTCGAAATTGCCTTTTTGGATCAACGAGCAGGATGGACTGGTGGTGTCAATTGATCCTCCTGAGATAGCGTGATGGTGGCATCCTTCGCTATCGACTACTGAAACTGATCGGGGATCTTACTCATAGCACCACGCTTCAGCCCAAATCATGATAACACATCCCCCTCGATATCCATCACGCGATAATAAATTCACCGATTTCGCCATCGATGTCGCCACCACCTCAGGGCAGACAGTGGCACCGCGACCGAGTCGGTGTCTTAGGAAATGATTGTAAGGAATTGCTTACGGCAGAGCGGTGCCGCAATCACTCCGTGGATGATGACCAAGAAGGAAGGTGAGAATGGTTTCCCGAGCACGTCAAGGGGTCGCTTGAGATGTTGAGATTAGCTTTGAGATCACCGCGACGATACTGGGTGACAATCAATACTTTGAGGAATGCTAAACACAGTAACGACGATATCTGGCAGCGGAAAGGACCGAGGGCACGCGGAAACTTCACGATTGGAATTCGAAGCGGCTGCAATTAACGCCTCCATTAACATCGTGAGAATGTGCTAGGCCGCACGAAAGGGAGTTGTTTTGTATGCTACCACTACAAGTCGTAGATAGCAAGACGTGCTCAGAAAGAATTGTCGCCATAGCGGTTTGCCGAACCCTCTTTTTGTTCAATGCCGACTAAAGACACGCCAGGTTTCCCCGCTGCTTAGCAATCCTATCACGACATATTATCTCTACCATCTCAGCATCCCATAGACATGCATCTTCATTTTCTCAAACTCTTTCTCCCTTCACCACATCCGCCTTTGCATCTCCACACCTATCCGCCTTTGCATCTCCACACGTGAGCATTCTCTCTATACCTCTTCCATGCTCACATATGAAGTTGGTCGGAAGTCGAGTGGGATGTCCAATGAGTCTTCGCGCCTTTACCCACTTCCACATATATAAAGACTTCGAAAAGATGCCCCCAGTCTACTTTCGACATTGCTTTAATTGCTTAATTTACTCATCACTCAGTAGACATTCCTAAATTAAATTGAACATCTTCTCAACATGTCTCCCATAGCTATCCCCTCCAACGACGCGCCTCAGCAAGACGACATTGCCGAGCTGAAGGCGAAGCTCAAGTCTGTTGACATCAACAAAGCTCATATCACCCTTCCCCCCGACAATACTCTCCGACGATACCAGAAGGCGGGAATCGATCTTTCCGGAGGCTACCCGTACTTCCCTCCCAAGCCCGAGTTCGTTCAGGATGTGGCCCAGATCCGAACTGACCTTCGCGAGTACGTCGATCCGGCATCTCGAGCGGATCCCGAGAAGAAGGCGTTATTCGCTGCAGCTTCCAAGGTGACCAACCTGGGTACTCACATCGGAGTAAGTCGTCTGCTCTTCTTGATCCATGGCGTATGGTATGTATATCATGGAATCCGTCACTGACTCCATTCCTTCCTTCTGTTCTATCTAAACCAGACCGAGATCGAAGGCCTCCAGCTGTCTCAATTGACTGATCAGCAGAAGGACGAACTCGCTCTCCTCGTCGCCGAACGATCCGTCGTCTTCTTTCGCAACCAAGAGTTGTCTCCCCAAGACCAGCAGTCACTTGGTCTTTACCTCGGTGATGGTGAGATCGAACGACACCCGCAGGCTGCGCAAGTTCCCGGCGTCGGTGGTGGTATCTCTTTGATCTGGGAGCAGGGGAGAAACGACAAGATCCTTGCGAACCGATCTTTTCGAATTCCGTACGGTGGTGGACAATTCGGCTGGCACACTGATCTCGTTCACGAGGCTTTCCCTCCAGGCTACACTCACTTGCACCAGGACACTGTTCCTGAAGTCGGTGGAGACACTCTCTGGGCATCCGGATATGCCGCTTATGACAAGCTTTCTCCCAAGTTCAAGTCTCTGCTTGACGGTCTCAACGGTATCTACCGATCTGCACACAGGTACAAGGATGCGAGCGATCCCGAAGCTGACTCAAAGTACGTCGAGAGAGTCCACCCGCTGGTTCGAACGAACAAGGCGACAGGATGGAAGGCTCTTTGGGTTAACCAAGCGATGACCGTTGGTATCGAAGGATTGGACAAGCCCGAGTCCGACATCATCCTCAAGTACCTCTTCGACATCTTTGAGCGATCGACCGATATCCAACTGCGATGGCATTGGACTCCCGGAACATCTGCCATTTGGGATAACCGATCGACAATTCACACCGTTTCGTACGACTACGAAGGGGAGAGGCACGGTACTCGCGTAAGTTCGCTCGCTGAGAAGCCTTACTTCGACCCGAACTCCCAGAGCCGAGCGCAGGCTCTCAAGCTGTCTGGATGGATTCAAAACGGAGAGGTCCCTCATTATTAGGTTTTCGCTGACGGGTCGGGCTGCTCCCTTTTTGGGGGACCCAAGACCCTATCTGTGCTCAGTGTATGCATGACTAGGAACTATCGAATGAAATAAATTCTGGGTTTGAACAGACTATCGCTTGTAGAACAGTGCAGCTGACCGAACTGATCGACATAACGCACAAAAGGGTCAAATACGCTTGCAGTAGATCGGCTTTCAAGCTTTATATGATGTCGTCATCGGCATCGTACGCTGCCTCATAAAGCCCTTCGAAGACATCTTCGGCGGCCGGTTCTTGTTGCTCCTCGCCCGTTTCCACGGCAGTGTCATTCGCCAGTGTCTCGCTTTCATGTCCACGTTCATCACTTTGCGCGAGCCTTGTATCAGATGACTGGGTGTGGTCTCCATCGATTTGCGGGATCATGTCGATGATATTGCTGAGAAACAGTGTGCCCTTATCGCCCCATCCTCGGACTTCAGGCCGGAAATTGACCTGCGGCGCCGGGACGGGAGACCCTTAGTCCAAAGGTGAGCAACTTCCCGCAAGAACGTTTTCTTATCGGAACAACACCTGTCGTGTCACTCACGTACATTCCATACCCTCTTTCGTTAAGCTCTTCCACGGAATAACATCGAGCAAGAAGTCGAAGAGCGCCGATAACGTACGGCGTCTCTGTCCCAAAATTGCGGGTGATATAGGAATGTGCTTTTTGCGGTTCGACAGGCTGGCCTTTGGTCAGACCTCGCCAAGAACCGTCGGCCAGCTTTATCACCGGCAATCTTTTCAAAAAGGAGCATGGAGGATGATCTCCCGCAGATTTAGCAAACTAAGGCTTTGTTGGGAGGGAAAAATAAGAGGAAACTCACCTCCTCTTCATCACGCCTACCCAAGGTTGAGCACTCCCTCCAACACCATCGCCAGATTTGCCATCCTTGGAGGCCTCAGAGGGCAGGTCTGCTAGCTCCTGTTGAGCATCTTTTGTCTCAGCAGCATTGTAGATGTTTCCGAGAGCGAGTGCATGCTGAGTCGAGGTGATAGAGGTGAAGACGGAGGCTGGAGCATGTAAAGCAGGTAATGGGGGGCCAAATAAGCAAGAACTCAAGTAACAGCTTGGAGAACGATCGATATTGCCACCGGTATGTCGGCGATTGATGAGCAACAAGTGACGTACGCACCAAGCGACAGCGCCTCCAAACGATCAAAACCCATCTTTTCGCAGATGATATATGCCCAAGCAGTCATGCAAGGCGCCCGATTTGTCGTGCATGATCTTTGCATCAGGGCCTTTTGCAGGTAAAGGGGGGTGGATTGTGATGCCCAGAACCGAAAAGAGTGATAATCAGTGGGAAAGGAGAGGGCCAAAAGTAAAACAAAAATGACAAGCACAGATCAATGGTCAAGTTCGCTCAAGCAATCCTCTGACATGACACGCCAAAGTCAACGAAATAGCCCCGAAGATCCCAAAATTCATCTGAAACACCTACCTCCATATCAAGTACCTCCCTAAAATCAAAATCGTCCACCATGTTCTTCTTCTTCCTGGCCCGACTAGATTCGTTGGACGGATCGTTAGGTATTAAAGGATTCACAAGATCATCTTGAGGATCTCTGCGTCGTTTATTGCTCTGCTTAGAGGAGTAAGGAGTTGATGAGATTGACTGGGCATGCTCGGAATGTAATGAGCACGGGGTGTTAGGAATGAATGATAAGGATATCAAGGTTGTTCCCCAGAGAGGTCAAATTATGACCGAAAGTAAAATCCAACTCACATCTTGTCCATATTCCTCACCTCCGGAACCGACATCATCTACCCCGTTTTTCATTTCCATCTTCTTTCCCTTGCCCTTTGCTCCATTGGTCTCCTTCAAACCCCTCAACGCATTCCCCACCACCCTCTTGAGATCTTTATCTTTATCTTTCTCTCTCTTGTCATCCTGGTTCTTGACTGCAGGAAAGACACCTGAGTTGAGGAGTTGATTATTGTTGAGGGTTAAGATGAGTGGAAGTGTTGGATGTGATTTGTAGCTGTAAATCACAGTTCGGTTGATCGAAAGTTCGAAAAATTCGATCGTGTGATTCGCCAGTGTAGATGTCGAATGGTCATTGACGTCATCGGATAGATGCAATATATATGACAAACGCATGCAGATAGATACCCAGTGAGATATACTAGAGCTATCAGTCTCCTGTCCTTAGCCAGGTTTGAAGGAAAACGCGCACCAACTCACAATTTCCCTGCCAACCCCATCGCCATCCGCATATCGACTCCTCTTTCGATCCATAACTTGATCCACGCTTGTAAAGGGAGCTTGTTATCAGGCATTTTGAGTTGGCTTACAGGATATCTTAGACCTCCTCAATCGCTCGGATGTTGTTCACCGACGTGGGCCAAAGAGGTGTCCAAGCTCGTCTGAGGTGATCGATATGTGGAAAGGTTTACTTTTTGGAATTCCCTCCTGCCTGTACTCCTGATACAACCACCATCGGTAGAGCAAGACTGACCTATTGTTATGAAGCCTCGAAAGAAGTGATTCATGATAGTGATGGTGATGGTGGTTTCGATCGGCGATGCTGCTATGCTGAGCTGGAGTCGGGTACCGAGATGACATCATTTCACAACCGGTTCGCCCTCGCTCGTTCTTTCACGTGAGCGGCTTGCTTGACCCAGCCGGAAACCGAACCCCGCCCACCCACAGACAGCAATCAACTTCTGGTCGGATGCAAGATCAAGGAAGAAAGGTCACGCACGAGTTGGATGGGACGTATACTCTCATGTGTGATCCAAAGTCCATCGAAAACAGTTTGGGGGTTACCACGACCGCTATGAAAATGAAAAGGAGAGTAATAAATCCGTTGGCTGGCGATCACAGTATGCAAGATAACTCATCATATTAATGCTTTTTCGCTCTAGATTCTTATACGGTCTGCACTATTCGATTCAGAATCATCTGTTCCGCGCACTCTTCTTCCATGCCTAGAAATTTGGCTGGTATGTAATAGCGTCGGAGAAGGGAAGAAGGAAAAGGAAGAAAAGAACAGAATACATCATCTTAGAAAACCGGGGATCATACGGGCGAAAGATTGAGCAAGAACAGAGAAAAGAAACAACGAGAAAAGGCGGATTATTTAAATTAGGCTGACGAAAGAATACAAGGCAGACGCAAGCAAAATGATGCAGCGAGCGCAACAGGGGAAGAGAAAGAAAGAAAGAGAGAAAGGTATCAAGCGAAGGGGAGGAAACAGGCGGGAAATACTGGACCAGGCGTGTTTCGGCGGCAAGGGGAAATAGTGAGATGTAATAGAGACGAAAAAGAAAGAAAAGAAACGTAGATGCAAATATACAAAGGGATTAATACTAAGGGGAAATCCCGAGTCGTGTGGATGCTTTTCCTCTGTCAGTCATGCATCCTTTCCCTTTCTCCTTCCCTTGACTCCCAAAGATCTTCCAAAGCCAGAGCGATGGATGAATCGACTTCTACCAGCATACAGAGCAGGTCTTCGCAGTCGTCGTCGAATGTTAGATTGATGAATAATGAAAGGAATGGATCAGATTGTATTGGTTCGAAAATGAGGGAAAATGGAATGGGATGGCGATGGCCGAGGTCGTTGCCTCGTTTTGAAATGCTCTTGTCTTACAAGAACTATTTTTGTTGGAGGCGAGAGTAATGCGATGGTCAGCAACATTCATATGCGTGTCTCTCATGGCAAAGGGGATACCACCCATCTCAAAACGGCGAAAAGAAAAGAAGGAGACGAGACGACTCACGTAATCAGGCGGCCTTCTGCTAACCAACGGTTCTCCCGCTCTTGGCGCCGGGTCGAACTGCAAGAACGTGTACTTGAGATGATCGTCCACTTCGAGAATGGCAGCTTGGTTACCACATCGATAGCAGTAGTTGGGAGCAGAGAAGATGGTGACGACGTTACGTTCTTGTGACCAGCTGAAGGAGGGGGGAGGGGGGCAGACGTAGGAAGGGTGTCAGTGATTCACAGCTGGTGCAAGAGACAACCGATCTCGTTGTGAGGGTCACTCACGAGAAACCTTCCATTACGAGCTGATGAGCTCGCGCAACCAGCGTTAGGCCGTTGTTGTGGTCTACAAGAGTGCAATTAAAACGTCAGCACAAGTCGTTGAACCTTGAACGGATGATAACGCCACCGGGGGAATCTACGCACTGAACGCCTCCGAGATATCCTGTCCAAAGGTATATCCAGCACCTCGCGGAGATATACCCCAACCACATCTATCATCTGGATCACTCCAGAGCAAATCACACATCGGACCTTCGTGGGGTACTTCTTGGACTCGATCGATCGATCGAATGTGGTCGAGGGTGTCGATTGAAGGGGAGAGACCACCGTGGAGGCAGAAGATCTGGGTTCGTACAAAGGGCACGCAGCGGGATTGAGTCAGTCCAGAGAGATTATTAGTTAAAAGAAGGTGACTTTTCTTTTTTTTTCTTCCCAGAAGGTGAAGGAAAGAACGAGATGCTCACCTGGTTATCAATCAACGCGGTTAACGGCAAGTAATCAAACAAGTCGGTAAAAAACTTCCAAACATTGGCATTCCCGTATTTCCTCAAACACTCGTCATAAAACCCATAAACCTGAGTGATCTGTCTAGACTCGTGGTTCCCTCTCAAGATCGTGACTCGATCTCTGTATCTCAACTTGAGCGCGACGAGTAAGGTCACCGTTTCGACCGAGTAGTATCCACGATCGACATAGTCACCCATGAAGAGGTAGTTGGTGTCGGGGGAGTTACCACCGATCCGGAAGAGCTCGGAGAGGTCGTGGAATTGACCATGGATGTCACCGCAGACGGTGACGGGGCATCGGACAGGTTGGACGTTGGATTCTTCCATGAGGACTTCTCGGGCCTGTGCGAGTGGGATGAAGTAAGAGAGGGGAGGGGAGGGCGAAGTAGCGATTGCGAAGCGAAAGAGATGAAAGGTGTGGGGGTAAAGGGAGAAAGTCAACGAATGATGAGTTTTTGTCTCTTCGTCTCGGCGCCAACAGAAAGTGAATGACCAAGATGAAAACAAAACAAAGAGAACAGGAACAGGACAAGAGAGACAGGAACGTCAAGAAGGAAAGGAATCAAATGGGGAGACCATGTGTGGAAGGGAATAAAACGTTGGGAAGGGATCTTCCGTCTACCGTCTCCCTGTCGATCACAACTTGGGTTGCAAAACAATCGCTCGACATTCCCGTTTCTTCCCTTTTCTTTTTCGTTTCCTCTTGTCATCTGCCCTCGGGTTCAAAGAGTCTCTAGCGGCATAATACACACACTTTCTCGACTCGATGCTAGATTTCCTTTTCTCTCTCTCTCTCCGATTCTCTTCTGAAGAAAAGCGGTGGTGTTGAACAGAGACCCAAAAGGCGGCAGCCCAAAAAGGTAAATAGAGAAGGGAAGAACGAAGAGGGACCAAGAGGAGCAAATAAAGAGAGAACCTTGAGAAAACTGCCGGAACCCGCCTGCCCGCCCGGCCGCCAACCCGAACACAAACATCAAACATCTAAACATCAAACATTAAACACAGCGACGCACCTTATCACAAAGCGCCTTCACTTCACCTTCACTCAGAGGTTTACAGCCCATCAACTGTGCGATCCAGGCATCGACGTCTCCTGTGCCGTTCCCGTTTGAGCCGGCGCCGGAGGGGGTGGTAGCGGATGAGATTGGGCCGGCGGGGCCGCTCGAGGCCTGAGGGTCCATTTTGTCAGAAAAAAAAAAAAAAGGGGCCGGGGGTTTGTCGGTGTGAAAAGAGGAGATGGTTTAATGGTTGATCAATTTAGTGTGCTATTGTGTCGATTGCAAGAATCGGATTGGGATTGGGATAATTCCTTGATGTTGGGCTGTGCTGTGCTGTTCTCCTCAACGAGTGGTCGCTTTGAATGGGTGTGGATGTGCTCGGATTGAGGTTGGTCAAGTAGCCAATGAAATTGATGCGAGTTTGCGAATCGTATGAGTGATTTTAACTATGCCAAGGAGGGAGAAGGAGGAAGGGGAGGAGGAGGAGGAGGGAGAAGGAAGTGTCTGTTAGGCACTAGTTCGACGAGGATGCGATGGTGGGCGATAACGAGCGGTTGACGATTTATTGACAAACGATACTGTCGTTGATGCTGGTGTTGATGTTGATAATACGCCGTCGTCGTTCAATCTCAAAAAACTTGTGCACCGACTGATCCAGAATGCGTGAGGAAATCCAATCTCTTCTTCCTTTTATCTTATGATCTGGCTATCTCGTTCAGTTTCGTGTGTGCGACTACGTTCTCCGGGAAAAAATAATAAAAAGAAAGAAGAACCAAAATAAACAATGCAACTGGATTGAAACGAGGGAAGAGAGAGAGCCCTTGGCCAAGCGATCGATTCTCTCTGTTCCCGATCGGTTCGTGATACAAAACCTCGCGGCGAAATTGGTGATCCATGCCATGATGCCATGAAGGTGACTGAGGGACTGAGACTACATTACGATGAAAGACAAACAAACACAACCGTTTGACGACGGACCTGCCTTTCCCCCCCCCCTCCCCCCTCTCCCCTCCCCTCCCCTCCCCCCCGGTCGTCGTTCGTCGTCGTCACTAATAACGGAGCGATTGGGATTGGGAT
>JANGFI010001811.1:0-33900 GCA_025758705.1 Goffeauzyma gilvescens | reverse complement strand
AAGGAAAGAAGGGGGGGAGGGGGGAGAAGAGGCAGGATGAAGGGTGACCTGTGGGGTAGTGAGTAAGAGGAGGTCCATTCATCATGTCATATCCTCATGAAGGAGAGTAAAGGAACAGTAGAAAGTCAGGAAGTTGACGGCATCATCGAACATTGACGATGTCCAACGGGTACAGTGGCATGGGGTGCTGGTCTTCGGATGTGGGGAAAGGAACCACTGAAGCTGGTACCACTCAGACGAAACGAGCCTAAGATTCTGGGGTGGTGGTTGAGGAGGGCTGGCTGCTAAGGTTGGGGCTGGGGCTGGGGCCGGGGGTGGGATTCTCCTCGTCTGCTGGCTGGCGATAACAAACCCAAACGTTGAAGCGAAAATGAAGAGATAGTGCGACGAACACGACATGAGTTCGGATTACGAATGCGCAGTCCATCATTACTGTAATCCTTGCCCAGTCACTTTACTCCTAAGCTTCTTGTAACTCCTTAACCCCCTTGTCGTCCTCATTGATTCTCCTCCGTTTCTTTCCTTTCGCTTGTTAACCGGGGAGCACCATTTTCGTCAGCGTCGGCACCGATGTTTTCCCCCTTCTCTGTTTCTTTGTTCCGTGTTCTGTCCTCCTTCTCACTCTGGGTCAATCCCGTTTCTGCTTTGTCCCAACCCACGTAAACATTTTAGCTGACCCATGCATTAACAGTATGCCTCCCTAAAGCAAATGACAGTTAGTCGCTATGAATTTCTGGTTCCTGATTCATGATCCCTCCGCCTGCCTGCCTCCCCTTCCTTTCCTTCCCTGGAAGGTGTACCCTCGATGACTTAAAAAAAAGACTCCTGTCCCAAAAAGAAACAAGGAACGAATAAGGTGACATGGAGTTTAAGGTGGCTCGAATACAAAAGCGGCAAGAAGGGGATGGATGGGAGAGAATTGAAGGGATTCAAGTAGATGAAGTCGTAATTGACCGCCGCCGCCGATCCTCGAACCCTGATATGAAGAAACCCACTGTAAACGATAGTCAGATCCCCTAAACGCCACTCCCCCCTTCCCCCATCTCTCTCTACCCCTCGGAAAATGAATATTCGATGAAAATAATTGTAATTCCGCGGAGATGGTATATATTTCGGGCCTGAGGCGGTCAATTGCCAATTGCCTTACGTCACTCGATCGCGCTTTAATGCTTTGACCAAGAAAGATGTGTTGGGCTTGTCAGGTGGTTGGTGGGGGGGGGGGGGGACTAATAAGCGTCCGAAGTCAATGGATCTTCATCATCGAGTTGGATCATGTTTGTTCCATAATCCAAAAACAAAGCTTCGAGAGCCGATTGAGACTCGCAATCGATTTGTCCCTTCCAAGACGTTCTTTCACCATACAACGAGCGAACAACACGATCTTTGCATCGGATAACCACGCTCACACTCTCATCATGCCCGCCGTCGCAGGCCCCACCTCGGTCGTCCATCTTCTCGCACTCCTCCCTCTCCTTGTTCCCGCGTCACACACCACTTCTTCCACCCCTTCCGCCTCTGGGCCTTCCACGAAGCTCCTCCATCCGACTGATGCTGTGGCTGCTCTGGTTCATGCTATACATACGGCACTGAAATTCAGGCTAATCGTTCCGCCTGGACAAGCCGCAGACGATTTGAGGGATCGACTGGGCGTGAATGATCACCCACAAGACGCTGACGAAGGGGATGATACCAGATCGGAGGCTGACACAGCAGTGGAGGACGACGATGAAGGGGCAGCTGGCAACGGGGCTGAGGCATCCACCGTTCATGTTACCAATCAAGAGGTAGGCGTTAATACTCTTCCGCAGAGTTGGAACGCTCGAGGCGAGGACGCATATACATTCTCGTACAAGCATGAGCAGAGTGGCATGACTTTTATGGTCAAAGTGGGAAGACTTGGCGGCAGGATCAACGTAACGGGCATGGCAGAGGTGAGTCCATCCACTTGCTATTCTACATTAGAGCATGACGCTTTAAGCTGACCGGGTTGACCTACCTCTCTCTTCCATCAGAACGGAGAGCCCATTCACTTCAATTATGTTCTTGCAGACGTGGTCAAGGAAGACTTCTTCCCGTGGCCAAGGTCTGATGAGGCACCAGGAAGTCCCAGGAGCCTCAAAGACGGTTTCACATCGGACTCGAAAATCAACGACTTCGTGAACAAATACCTCTCTGAAATCGTTGCAAAGTTTCTTCCGGGATTATCGATCCCTGGATACACTCAAACACCGTGAGTCCCAACTACTCTGCTACCCTCGCGACTGCTGCTGATATTGATTTATACTGTTTCACATTCAATCCAGACCTTCGGCCGCATCCGGATCTAGACCGACACCCTCCCGCGGCCCAGCACCCTCTCCTATGCCTCGTCACCCATCGCCACCTCAACCGGGCTTCCTCCCTGGCTATCCCGGCATGCCCGGCCAAAACCCAGCATCGATAGGCCGGCGCGATCTTGACCCATTTGCAGGTAATCCAGGCGGTTTAGGACCAGGCGGCATACTCCGAGATGATCGAGGAGGAGGTTCTATCATGGATTTCAATCACCCACTCTTTGATGGTAGACGTGGCGAGGGCAGCGGGATAAATTCTGGGCCGGGAGGGATGATTCAACCACCTGGAGCAAGATGGGACCCGGTTGGGCCTGGTTTCCCTGGGGGAGGCTCTGGAGGACGCGGCGGAGGATTCCCCAGTGTTGGTGGGAATCCTCTAGGCGGTGTAGGCGTGGGCGATCCTGATTTTGACGAGTTGCTCCCTCCTGGAGAAGGGGGACCTGATCTCAGGATGCCAGGACAAAGAGGTGGTAGAGGTGGTCAAGGAGGAGGAGGCAGAGGCGGTTTTTCAGGTGGCCCGTTCTCCGGCAATCCTTTTAGCGGTGGGGGTCCTACGGGAGGAGGAAGTGGAGGGTTTGGCGGGTTTTATATGTAAAGGTGTGAGAGCGTGAAAGCCTGAACGTTGTAGTGGTGGGATTGTGATGTCAAGCTGTGTATGATATTAACTTCTCCAACCGGCTTGAACCGGAAATGCTCCCCAGACGATGATGACTCATCAATATCTTTCAACGCGCCCGGCAACACTGGCGATGACAGGGAAGTTTCTTAATCCGGCGGACGTTCAACCTCGCCGTTAATTTAATGTCGATGTCCATCAGCGCATCAGAACAGTACTTCGGCAGATTGATTGATATAAGCAATACCTAGAGTGCCTACCTCGGACACGCAATCCAAACCATAGGCAGCAGCGTTTCAAAGCAGCTTATCGCGATGTCCTCCTTAGTTTCTGACCTGCCCCAACCACGGGAGGGGATCTCCACAGACCCTAACGACAAAGTCCTGTCCGTCTGTACCTGCCAAAGCACAGATCTCGTTGGATGCTCGCTTCACAGCCCCCCCGCCGAATTCCTCTCCAACATACAATTTCATCAGCGACTTCCCAGATGCCCAAGGACGGGATTGCCCGTGACCTATTTGGACGTGGGGCCGAGCGATGGGATCCCCTTGCTTTACTGTTTGCCCTCAGGCTGCTCCAGATGGGTAGCCGTTGGTCTTGGTGAGTGCTGTCAGCATATCTATGACCCGCGGTTAGATCATGTGGATGGCTTTATCATCGTGCTGATGTCGTATAATTCGCAATCGAGCAGAACCTGTCGTCCGTGATCATGGCATCAGACTCATTTGCATCGATCGCCCAGGCTGTGGAGGCACCGGCTGGGTGGATGCCTCTGAGCGTATCGAGAAGACCGTCGGTAAGGTCTATACTTCCCATTCGCACTTAGCCAATACTCAAGACGCTGATCTTATACATACGCAGATATGATGACATCTGTCCTCGAACACCTCGAAATCGAAGCACACTGGATCCTTGGATGGTCCGCAGGAACCTAGTGAGTTTGCCAGCCCAACACAAATCCGAGTGACAAATCTCTGATCCTGTCATCTGGAAATGCAGCTACTCCCTGGCTATGATCGAAAGAATTCTATCAGCATGGAAACCGGGAAAGAGGCTGCCTCGCCTGCTCCTCACCGCCCCATGGTCGCCACCGCTAGAAGGGAAAGATGCCTACTTCCAGCCGCTGACATGGTTGCCCGCAGTTATTATACAGAATCAACACCTGGTCGTGAGTAGGGCGATGCGGAATCACATGCTTTTTCATCAAGACCTTGGACGTTTGAACTGATGACGGACTTGATCATTATTACCTGCAGCTTCCTCATCTTCAACCGGCTTTCGACATACTCGGTTCTGCAGTGGAGTCGTCTGGTGTTACGTGGACTTCCATTCGCAGTAGGCTGCCAGGATCGCTAGGAGGATCATCGAAGGAGTCAGGCCAAGGGTTGACGCATGAAGTCTGGACGGGAAGGTACTGGAGGTCCACCAAGGAGAGGCAGACTGTAAGTATGGTGCCGGCTGTTGTTCTCTTGACCTACTTGGAGCGCTGCAACAATGCTGACTCTCAGGCATTCACCATAGTTCTCGCAGAAGATGCTCAATCTCGAGAATACCGCCGGAATCGGGCAAGGTAAGTCTGATCTGTTTCAACCGCGTTACGATGATGCTAATCCATCGTCTGCTTCAGATCACCTGCTTTGTCTCGCCAAAGGTCTGCCAACAGGCCCCAGCTGGTTCGAAAGTATCATCGATCGCATCTCAGATCTCGTCAAGCTAAATTGTCAAGCAAAGAACCCTGAACTCAGGCTTAAAATCAACGTATGGTGGGGATCGAAAGATGCGATGATACCCGAGAAAGGAAGAAACTGGTTGAGCGACTTGCTGATGTCTCGTCCAGAGACGATTCATGCTTCTGTTGGGACCATCAAAGGTGCCACACACTCTGATATGTGAGTCGCTTCTGGCTACCTTGGAAATCAGAGCCTGGAGGCTGATAGCATTTGCACGCAGTCTCGAACGCCGAGACGGCATTGGAGAGGTATTGCGACTCGTTCAAAAATCAGAATGCTCCTGATCATTTTGCTTCTTGCCGCTCGAATAAACGTAGGATCATGTTTGTGTAAATAAGGACGTTAATATCGTTGTATGGTTGTACCGGTCAATCTCTATTGGCTACATAGATTTAGAAGCTTCCTGTCCTCCACGACTGCAAAAATCTCGATGGCTGTCCAAACCTCCCCTACGCTAATAAAAATCGTGGTTAAATCCATGGCGCTCCTTGGACCAGAGTGCCTTGTTTGAATCCTTCACTGCGTCCCGGAGTATGCGAACCCTTCCCGGTATGTCCTCCACCATCCTTTCCTGAAGCTCCACCCTTCAAAATCATATTTGACAGACGATCCGTCAGGCCGTCCTTTGCGGCCTCATTTCCGGAACGTCGACCAGTAGACGATGTTGCACCGTGAGATAACTCCCAATCTTCATCTTCAAAGTATCGATCAATCGCACGGCCATCGACTCCTCCCCTATCTGCACGAGCACCATACGAGAGGCCGATCTTCTTTTCATCTCCAGCCAATTCCTTCTGCCTCAGCCTAGCCTTTTCATTCTCCGGTTGGGATGGTCGACCCGTCTGCGCCTCATATTCGGCATCGTCATCCAGAGAGAACAAGACTTCAGAAGATCGTTCCGGTAAGCCTGACGCAGACGCTGAGGCATCTTCGATCTGTTGAACTGCCAAATAAGCCTTTGCCACTGCAGGATCGACCTGTTTCGTTACCAGCTGGAAACGCTTGACCATGCGTTGTTTCTGACGATGATCGCCCTCCTCATCAACGTCTCCTTGCTCTCTTGCGGGTTCATTTTGGCGTTCTCGATCCTCTGCACGCCATACGCTTGACACTGTCATGGCCTCTTCGCCTGGTTGTCTGCGTAGCGTCGATCTTCCCAAAGAGATGATGACACTCTTTCGGGTTTGCAAAAGAGCTGGGTTGTCGTACAGAGCCGAATGAGGTAGATCGTTCAGTGATAAGAGGGTGTAAGGATCCATAGCGTAACGTTTTGCAAGTGACGACACGGTATCTCCCCGACGAACGGTGTGACGAATCGGTTCAGGCTCAGACTCGGATCCAGCTTTGGGCGTAGATGACCTGGGCTCGACTGCATTGTTAGTAGGAGGAGGGTAGACGGGTTCGGCCGTTGGAATGACGGTGTATGCGGGTGGCGGGGATGGGGGTTTGGATCTGCGTCCTCCTATTCCAGAGGCCGCTCTCGTCACGGAAGGACCGCCTCTACCCAAATGATCATTGCCTGTCTTCCCGCTTTGCGAAGCCAGCGACTGATTTGTACCCCTTGCCCCGGAACCCAGGTCCAACTCCGTATCCGAATCCTCTCCGATCTCGAAGTTTTCCGTTATTTCTGCTGATTTTCCCTCCTCGCCTCGCTCATCACGTTCTGCATCCTCGTCCAGTATATTCTTCGGCCTTCGAGACGCCCTGATTGCCCCGACCCCATCCCCGCACCAAAGACAAGGTTGCCATCGCCTCAATCTCGGGTTTCGCTCCAAACAGGGCTCACATATCGGTGTTTGGCAGCAGGGTGTGAGGATGTACGGGAAGACCGCGGATCGTGCAATGTGGTCAGTGTTGGGTTTATTCGACGACAATGTCGAGTTCGTTGGAAGATCTTCAGGTTGTCTCGGTCGAGATAGATCAGACGATAAAGGTAGAGACGACGTTGCAGATGGTGGCAAAGACAGCGTAGATGAGCAAGAAATGCACAGCAAAGGTGACGGACCTCCTTTTCTGGCTGGAGTAGACGAAGGTCGGACTGCAGAAGAGGACTGCATTCTGCGCGGATTCTCGGCAAATGGTGATGCAGTCGATGGCGATGGGAAGGGGGATGCGGCGAGGGATGTTATCGTTCGCGAAATAGGTGCCAACGTCCACAAAAACATCTTGACCGTCAGACTGGCGAGAAGATTCTTTAACTTTGCCTCTCTAATATGACGCCTCTTCCTGGAGAGGCTGTTAATATCCTTGGGCTAGAAGATAAACTAGAATTGCATGATGAGTGGTTCTAAATCATCACGGCTCCACATATATGATTGCGGTCGCCTCGCGAAACCCGAGATATTTGTTTTCGATCGATCGTTCCCAAATCCCGCCCCCCCCCCCCTTTTCAATATGGTCAAATTCGCCCGCGTCAACAGCACCTGTCTTATTTCTCCTTGCAACAAACGCCATCGAGATCAGAGTTCGATATATCTCATCGTTAAATTCGTCATCTTTTGACAACCGTAATAGAGACAACTAAATGATTGAAATACAACCTGGAAACCATTCTTCACTGCCAAACGCTACAACGAGTACAAAAAAAAAAAAGGAAGATTGACCTTTTGCATCGATTTACACTGCTACTGCTGACACCTTAGACCTTACGCTCCACACCTTCACATCCTACACCTGCCTTCCTTCATTACCGTTACGGCCCAGAAGAGCCGTCCTTTCACCTGGCGTTTCATCCCTCTGCAGGTCTATACCTTCTTCTCCACCTTCGATGTCGTGAACATGTCGTTCCCGAATCGGACGAAGGTACTGCCAAAGCCTTGAGACGATCCCAGACTGAGGATGAGGATGAGCGTTTTCCGCTCGCCTCTCCACTTCGTCGCCTGTATCACCAACGGGTGTGATAGCGGCGATCGATGCCGCGCTCAGCGCATGTTGTCCCGGTTTGGAGGTGACGTCCGTTCGACAGACAGGACAGATCTTCTTCCATTTCAAGAGCCAATCATCGACCTCGACTTTGTGGAAGATATGGCCGCAAGGTAAGATTCGGACACGATCACCCCGTTGGAATTGCTGTAGGCAGATCGAGCATTCTTCAGGAGAGTAGTAGTGCTGATGCGGATGATCGCCATGGTGATGTCGATGAACATGATTGTGCGGCGGTTTCTTTACAGGTACATCACCAGTCGGTTGATCTTCACCACTTGGCTCCTCATTCGAAGCAGCTGGAGCAGCTGGATCTCCCGCTGTCCCATCGTCCACTCGCTCGCTCGTAGATGAAACGTTGTGTGGCTCTTCCTCTTCCTCTTCCGCTGCCTCTGCATCTGCATCTGAGTTCTGAGACTCGCACACGCTCATCTCATCACATTCGTCCTTCTCAAACGCTCCTGGTTCCCAAATCCGTTCAGGAAGGCTCAAGACGACAGAGGAAGGCGCTCGATCGGCTTTGCGTTGACGAGAAGATCGATATCGGCTGACGAGAAGAGTGATAATCGTTAAAAGCGATGGTAAGAGCATCACGCTTAGCAATAGGTCTGCCAAGGGCCATTCCCAGCTCTCGTCTGCCTCGATCTCGACTTGAATTCCCTTTGAGAAGTTGTGGTTCTGCATAAGGTCCCAGATGGCGAGGTAAGACGCGCGAGAGATAAAGGTCGAAGGGATGTAGATGTCAGAGGTATCCTCCGGACTATACATTGTCAACAGCCCATCCCTTCGTCTCGCTGCTTCTTCGTCTTCCTCTCTCTTCCCGGGCCAGTCTGGTCGACCGTCGTCTCTGTCCCTGTCTCCTCTTCGGTCTACACCTTCACGGCCTGCTGTCAACAGAGGTCCATCGGCGACAACCACAGCGACAGCTCCTCGGTGTTGAGCGGATCTAACTTTTTGAGAAAATGAACAACCACCTCGAACAACGAGAGCAATCTTTCCGTGACCGTGGCCGCGTCCGTGTCTGTGTTTGGCCACAGTATCGCGATTGGGATCATTGGTGGATCTGTCTTCATCGAGGATCGGTAATCTTCCATCCCAGTCCGTGGTTAAACATCCGTACTGGTCGTTTTTGACTTTGGTTCTTTTCCCAGCAATAACCCTTTCGCTTTCGCCCGCATCAGTCTCCTCCTCACCGTCATTAAATAGCGGAAAGTTCTGAATAAGCGTCAAATTCCCCAAAACAGGCAATCGATGACTCATCGGAATGTAAGCAGGAAAAGCAGCAGGTCTGTGAGAAATCGTGACGTTGGTCGTGGGATTAACGAGGACGTTCATTTTTCCTTCTCCCCAGATAGCCATCCAACCTGCTAGTCGTTGATGGCCCTCTCGAATCCAGTTGACGAATGAGACGTCGGAGGTGGAGTCGATTCCGCTGTTGATTATACCGGATGGGTATTCTATACCCGTGCCGATGTCGTAGTCTGTCATCAAGTCGGTGAACCGAGGGAATCCCGCGACGACGCCAGAAGAGGCAGAGGAAGAGGCGACATCGTCAGGCTGAGACTGAGAGTCCGACGCCAGCCGTTCGATGTGAATGCGATCGAAGAGATGTGATCGTGTGACAGTGCCGGAGGAGTGGAGAGTGCGGTATTGTCGATAGAGACGGCCGAGGTGGATCGAATCGCTATCTGGATCAGAAAACGGGTCGCTGTCCAACTCGTCATCTACGTCGACAGATTGACGAGAGAGATCTTCGAAGGTCGAAGCGGACTGGCGCAAAGGAAGCGGATTTATTATAGGAGTTGAGGCAGAAACGAAGGATGGAAGGAGCGGGGATGCAGAGACGGAGAAGGAGAAGGAGATGAGGTCGATAGCGGGGAAAGAAATGATCAAGAGCAGCGGGAGAAGAAAGGTTGATTGAAACATGATGATGATGCAGTGTTCTCTCGCGGAATTCTCCAACTGATGTCTTCAGAGTTCTTGAAGTTAATTCCCTGGGAGAAATAGGACACGAAGGCGTGATTGTCTATTCCGGTGTATTTTCTTTTGAACGATATGGAGTAAAACCAGGCAGACTGAGTGTTCGGCCCGAACAGAATGTCGTTAAACAGAACAGGAGCAAACCCAATTGCAGAAAAAGAGGATGTTCGCCGGGATCGAGGTGGGGATGAAATTCCTCGTGTACGTCCGCTCTCCTCTCCTGTCTCTGCGGATAAAGCCTCTCGTCACTTCGTCAGTAGTACAACTTTGATTTTTCGAACCCTTTGTCGAGTGATCTGCGCATGACCTGACGATACAGGACAAGCAATGACCCGTATCACAGCTGATCTTATCCAATTCGATACGCTTGAAGAGACGAGACGAGGTTTGGTTTCGAGAAAAGGGTGCGGGGTTCTCGTTTTGTTCCGATTGATTTAAAGAAGGCGAATCAGACGAAGCGACGATCAATCGAGCACGATGCCAGTGGGGAGGGGATGGGGGAGGGACCGAAGAGACTGTCGTCGTCCTCAATTGCGCCCACGTGGTATTTTCTGCCGTTCTCTGTCTTCCCTCGACGTTCGGTTCACGGTAAGTAGAGAAGGAGCCGTGGCAAACTGCAAGATTGTGTTCCCGTGGAAAGTCTCGACGCGTTTAACCTGTATTTGTTACAAGGAGATCCCATTCGATTCCATTTCATCCCAATCACGAAGGTGACTGAATTCCCGCCACTCCAGTATCCCGACAACGACGGCGATGACGACTACGACTACGACGACGACTGCAGTGACCCAATATAGTCCAGGCGACGACGATCCGTCCCCACCGCGAGTCAACCCCCAATCCCAACGGGCGAGAAGGGGGAGGAAGGCGGAAGATGAGGCGATCGACGATCCCCTCTGTCCGTTTCGCTTCCGCCTGATTCTAGTCATTTGCACAGTGTCCATGGTCTCAGGATCGTCTAGGCCCCTCCCCCACCCCCGACCTTTTGCTTCCCTGCCTGTTTCCGTCCCTCCTCTCCTTCCGCCGGTCGACGATTACCTAATTTTACTGGATACCCTAATCCCGCTGCTATCTAATCAATCGGATCATCCGCGGGGCCTCCTTCTCCCTTCCCCGCTGGGTGGGAGTGGAAATATAGCACCCTTGGGTAAATAAATGTACCTGATTGAATCTCTCGACTGAATCCATGTCAATAGTATTCATGATTGACTTGTATTGCGTCGGTTGGACGTGCAATCGAAACCATTGGAAGTGATAGAATGAAAATGGTATCAATGTTATCAAAAGAATACCTCGCATGCTTTCAAACAGATCTATCTACACTGATAAAGCTTTGAGCGTGTTTTTTTTTTTTCAAGGAGCTCTCTACCTACTTCTCATGCATCCGGCAACAAACCCATGCTCGATCCTAATCCAGCCTGAACGACAAGAGACGTAAATATCCCCTTTTTATCCTGTAGTAAACTTTCTGGTGTATCGAATTCCGCAACACTTCCCTGGTCCAGAACGAGCACTCTATCAGAGTCAAGGATCGTGTTGATTCGATGGGCGATCGTGAGTGTGGTGACGCCCTTGAAGTCGTCGCCACGGAGAATCTTCTGGACGGCCTCATCTGTTTCGAGGTCAATGGAGGATGTTGCCTGTTAGAGGTCGGTATCAGACAAGGGAAAGAGATGGACAAGGTCTAGGTTAGTAGATGCAGATGACTCGCACGATATAGGATAGTGACCACCACGACTTACCTCATCCAGGATAAGGATCTTCGTCTTTCTCAGTAAAGCTCGAGCAAAGCAGACAAGTTGTCTCTGACCGGAACTCAAGTTAGAACCACCTTCACTGATCTCCGCATCGAGACTTCCACCCAAACTCCTCTGAACGAAATCCTTGAGATAACTCTGTTCGAGCGCGAGCCAAAGCTCAGCATCGCTAGCAACCCCAAGTGGGTCGAGGTTACCCCTCAAGCTGCCCTCGAACAATTGGGGGTCCTGGGGGATGATGGAGATAGCCGATCGAAGGTCATGGAGACCAATAGTGGCGATGTCGACATCGTCAATGCAGATGGACCCGGAAGCGGCCTCGATGATTCGGAACAAGGCGAGTGTGGTTGAAGATTTACCAGCACCCGTTCGGCCACAAATACCAATCCTCTCCCCACCTTGGATCTTGAACGAAACGTCTCGCAGACAGAGATCCAACTCGGGGCGGTACCGAGCA
This sequence comes from Goffeauzyma gilvescens, assembly GCA_025758705.1. Lineage (NCBI taxonomy): Eukaryota > Fungi > Basidiomycota > Tremellomycetes > Filobasidiales > Filobasidiaceae > Goffeauzyma > Goffeauzyma gilvescens. The sequence goes on along the minus strand of JANGFI010001811.1, from coordinate 22,105 downwards.
GAATAGTGCTTGAACTCAACTTCCCCCTTCGAAGGCCAGGTCGGGGCAGGCTTGTTCTCTGGGATCTCTGCGGGCGCCTCGGGGGTAAGATGGGTGTAACCCAATACTCGCTCGACAGAAACGATGTTCTGTTCCACTTCAGATGCAGATCGCACAGCCCAATTCAGAGAACCGGTCACGGAGATCGTGTAGGACATGACGATACCGACAAGACCGGCGTCAATTTTCTTGGAGAGGAGGATCGCCGTGACAGAGGTGAGACCGGCAGCCAACATGAGGCAAGATCCGAGAGCTTCCAATCGAACGGCCAACCATCGGTTCACACTCATCGCCGGCATGTAGCATGCCTGGTTCCGATCGACTCGAGCTTCGTTACTTGCGATGAATCGGCTCTGTTGGGAGAAAGCTCGAATCGTTGTCGCACCCGCAAGCGTCTCGCCGAACCATGCAAATACTGGAGATCTACTGACGGCGTCCAATCGCTTGAGCTCTCGAGACGTCGCAAGGTAATACCGCATAATCATTCGATATAGGATACCCATCGGGATGACAGCAACCAGCACAATCGGGGCACCAAACGCAATGACGATCATGACGCCGAGAACGGATGCCATGGTTCGGAAGAAGCCGGAAAAGACTCGAACCAAGACCTCGTCGACGACAAAGATGTCTCGAGAGAAGACGTTGAGGATTCGGCCTTGAGGGGTTTGCTCAAAGTAAGAGAGAGGGGCTCGCATGAGGGCAGCGAACGCGGTGTCGTGGAGCTGCCGACTGCACCGGATGGCGCAGTAAACCCAGAGCAAGATCGTAGCGACCACAGAGAAAGCGCTCGAACTGAGGCCGACAATGCCATAGAGGAACAGGTATTTGGTGGTGGCCGACGTCGCGTGAGTTTCAGAGTTCAGACTGCCCCAGTACCGGAGCACAAGGTTATCGAGAATGGAAGTCGCTTGAGAAAGCAAAATACAGAGAAGGAAAGCAGCAACACCAGATCGAGAAGCAGCCTTGATGTAACTCTTGTAGACGTCCTTCTTGACGGATCCCTGTTCAGAGTGCTCTTTCGGTCGAGAATCTTCTTTCAAGTCTCGGATGGCCATGATCTTCGCTTCTCGAGTCGAAAGCATACTTGCTTTTCGGACAGTGCTCACTGACATCCTACGCTCCGCCTTGGGTAACCGCGAACCATCTTCCTCTATCCCCTCTCGCTTCATATCACTCGAGTCGGACGCGTCGTCATGCTCGAATACAGTCGGTGAGGGAGAATCAGAGTCGTCCGCGTTCTTGGCTTCTGCCCCTTGCTTGCCTAAACCGGTGATCAACTTGTAGAGCTCAGTGTCCGGGTTCTTCATGACGTTCCTGTAGGTATCTCGCTCCAGCATGATCCCCCTTCGAAGCATGACAATATCGTCCGTCTCGGGCAAGTAGGTGACAGCGTTCGTGCAGAGCACTCGAGTTTTCGTTCGAAGAAGACCGTGCGGGCCGATCACTCGGTCAAAGATATGTTTGCCAACATGCGCATCCACGGCCGAAAGAGGATCATCCAACAAATAGATATCTGCTCGAGCGTAAACACATCGAGCCAACGCGATTCGGGCCTTTTGACCTCCGGACAGAGAGACTCCCTTCTCGCCAACTTGGGTTCGATCACCGTCTGGCAAGATGGCGAGATCAGGTCGCAACGCACACGCATCCAGGACCTCTTCGTAGAATTCGGAATCGAACTTGTGGTTGAAAACGATGTTGTCTCTGATTGATGCCGAAAGAACGAAAGAACTCTGGGCGAAATAAGCAATGTCGCCTCGGACAACGACAGAGCCCTCCGATCGAGTCATTTCTCCCAAAATACTAGCTAAAAGAGACGACTTTCCGTCGCCGACTCGTCCGAGGACGGCCAACAGCTCGCCTTTCTTGATGTCCAAGTTGATGTCCTGTAGAGTTGGCTCAATGGATTGCTCATCCCAGCGGAATTCACCGTTGGTAATGGTGACAACCTCTTCACCCCTTCTGGGAGACGTGTAACCGTTCGTTGACTCGGGGATGATAACCTCTCTGGCATCTTGTTGAATCTCCTTGGCCAACAAAAAGTGCTCCAGTCGTCCTACGGAAACGATGGCCTCGATGATGCTGTTGATGATATTGCTGAACACAGCAAGGGGGAAACTGAGAAGAGTGAACAAGGAAATAGCGGGGAAGATTCGCTCGCTGGTCAACGGAATGTCGCTGGTAATCGCGAAGGTAGCAAAAGTGCTGAAAGCGACCAAGAAGGGTGTGCTGGACCAAATGAAGAAGGAGTAAGCATTGAGGAGACCGATTCGCCGAATCATTCGGAGTTCTCGATTATTTCGAACTTCGAGAACCTTTTCGGAAAAGGCCTTTTCCCAGCCATACAATTTGATACTCTTGATGTTGGACAAGATCTCGTTCATCAATCGAGTTCGAGCGTCCTTGTTCTTCATCTGCTGTTTTTGCAGCGCTTTCAACTTTCTAGCAAGGGCCGTGTTGATGGGTAGGGAAACAATCATGACACCGACACCTACAAACGACTGCCAGCCGAGCAAGTTGTAGAGCGATATGAAAGCGAGAATGATCTGTAAAGGACCGGACCAAGCGATGTGGCCGTATTGACACAGGTCGGCGATTCGGACCGCATCAACGGATTGTAAGTTAACAATATCACCCGTCGTCCTGCCGGCTCGCTCGCCGTTGCTGAGGACAAGACTCTTCCTGTAGATCAAGGTAACGAGACCGCCTTTGATACGCATGGTGGTGGCGAAACATCGGTCAAAGTATTGGTGCAAGAGAGCCGTCGCCAAGTTCGCCGTAATAAACATGGCAATCGCGATCACGTAACCCTTGACAGGGTCCTCGGGTTTCTCAATGCCACTCTCATCTGTGACCGAGTATGATTGGACGAATTGGAGGAGATATCGGAGGAGCAAGGGTTGCAAGAAGGAAAGGCAGTCATAGATGGCTTTCAGGATACCGGCAACAAGGAACGGGCCACCGAAGGCTTGGAAAAGCGCAATCTTGAGCGAAGCAGCCTTCTTTTTCCCTTCCTTGACGTATTCAAGTTGTTTTTTCCAAGCCGTCGTCAATCGAGAATTGAGAGCCTCGGCCGAATCATCTGATGGTAATGGCCACATGTCGTCTTCGGTGATGTATCGCTTCGCACCGAGCTTCATCATCGGCGTAAGCCAGGCGAAAGTGAGTCGAGAGTAGATGTTCGCCCGGAGCATGGGAGACTCGTCGTCCTCCATCAACACCTTGTGCTCCATGTCACTCTGGCCAACAGCTTGCTCTTCTTCAGCCTCATCGATAGTTTCGTATCTATTTCCGTTCTTCGTCTTGTTCTTCGTGCCAGAATAGTCGACTTCGTCTCCAAGTTTGATCCCACTTTTTTCGGGACTCAAACATTCGATGAACCAGGCGATCATCGCAAACCCGACACTGATAATAAACATCGCCAGCGTCGCTTTTCCCTTGGAATTCCAGTGTTCCCATCCGGCCGTGTCATTCTGTCCAAGACTGATCATCGCGATCTTGGTCCGGAGATATAAGGCGATCGAGACAACATAGACAGGCCAGAATAGCAAGATGACCGAGGAAGACCGGATTGAGTGATGATGATTCTCGTAAGACAGGAACGCAAGCATCGGGATCGCCAAGGCGTGGAGCGTAGGAGGAAGCATGTGAATGTTCTTGTATGGATGTGTGACAGTGAATGCCTTCAAGACGAGATGAATGACGGCAAACACGGCCGCGATGGACAGCAGTGTCATCTTGGCTGTCAGCCGGATCTTGCTCCAGCCGTGACGTTCCTTCCAAGGACCCTTCCTACTGAATCCTCTGCCAGCATCAATGGCACCCAGCAAGAGCAGGAGCACCAGTGGAGCCGTCATGATCACCGCGGACTCGAAGCATGGCGAAAAGTCGAAAGTCCGGAGAATTGAGTTCGGACCATATCCCTCGATGGAAGGGCATAGTGGCGCGTAGTGGGGTCTAGAATGCGTCTTGCTAAAATGATGTTGGCTGAGATGTGATTGGTGGTAGACTAGAGCATCTATTCCTTCGACGGCTTGAGGAGCCGGGAAGAAGGCGTTCGCCATCAACACAACCGTCTCCAACATATTGGTGATAGAAAGACGGGGTGGGTTACAGGTCGCCTATCTCGGTTTGCCCGGAGGGGGGGTGGGGAGGGGGGGGTTGCTTGCCCTTTTTGGCTGCCTGAACCTTTTCTTTCTGTCGGAACAAAGTCCCAGGGGTGTTGTATGTTTTGCGCAAGGGAGTGGAAAAGAAAATAATGAAGGTTCCCAAGGCAAGAAACGAAATATTTGATGCGATCTAGTAACCGCGATCAAGGAGGTCACTTGAAAGGGAGTGAACTCTATTGTGGGTATCGAAATCGCCCGATTGCAAACTAAAATGATTACCTTCAAAAACTTCTAAGAAATCCGTTTATCCTCGTCGGGTTGATACTGATGAAAGATGTGAATCCTGGTTTTAAATGGGAGTTGTGGTACTGTTTGATCTCGACATCCTCACCCTACTCATCCCATCCCCTCCCCTTTTTCTCTCGCATGCAGTAAACACAAAATCCATTCCGGCGCCCCCAACCCCCCTTTCGGTCCCTCGCGCGCCCGGCCCGCTCCAGCCCGCCCTTCACGTGAAGGCGGGGGCGGGGCCACAACGGCACAGATTGGGTAATGACCAATCGATCCAAAACGATCATGTGGAGGTGAGATTAGAAGGCCAGACAACACCACATCGAAAAAAAAAAGCACACAGAAATGTATGTGATGGTCTGGACCTAAAAATATGCAGCATACTCATTCACAACATCGAACTCCAATCCGTTCAGGTGTTGTAGAGGAAGAATTTTCCCTTGATCCCCGACTACCAGCTTGTGTGTAGACACCTCGTTTCTCCTGCGATGTCGAACTTTTATTTTTTTGCATACGTGATTTTGCCCCGCCAAAAAGCCCCCAAACCTCGTGAGAGCGGAGAAACCCGACGCGCATCTGCGTTTCCCCGTGATACGTCAAATTCGGAAGCGCAGTCCGGCATGTTGTGGACATTCACCAAAGGGGCACGACGAGGGGGTTGTTGTTGACCCAATCGATTGTTGTAGGTCGGAAGGGGGGGGGGTTCACCAGGCTCTCATAGGAGCTATAGCACGCAGTACAGTCGGTGAATCTTGCTATCTCGTCTCTCGTATCTCTTCCACGACAAACACGCATGCGTCAATGTTGCGTGACCTCGGGCTCCCCCGCTCCTGCTGCCCTCCTCTGCGGCTCAAAAGCGCGGCATAAGACGAGCGGCTCGATTCCGGTAACCAGAGAGGGGGCGCGTCAATAATCTACCGATCGATCGAAAAAAAACCGACAGGACACATGGGTCGGGGACAGTCATTCAGTTCAGGGTAGACTTCGAACGACCATGGCGTATGAAGTAGATCATGCTCAATTATTGAAACCATACTCATACGGCCAGGAGTGAACGAGTCATCTTTTCCCTTCCCATTGTCTCCTCATCTCATAGTGTTGGTGGAGTGCGACCACGAAACACGTGCCTTTCAAATCATTGAATCCCCATTGGTCAATCTGATACGTACCCTGACATTTCCTCATTAGCGCGCGCACTAAACCTTTTACCATCCTCGAACAATTTGCTTCCTACATCCCTTGTGAATACTTTGAAGCCTTCCTTTCTGTTCCAATAAAACATCTCGCAAAATGTCCACAACATATTCAGAGTCGACTCCCCTCCTCAAAGATCCTCTCCCATTCGCTCGAGACGTCTCGAACGAGGAAGAAGAAGTCACGGACGCAGAGAACGATCAACTGTTGGATACTTGCGGGATGAAGGATAATCGAGCGAAACCAAGGAGACTGGTGGATACGGTAGGACTGTTTTGCATTACGGTAGGTAGACCAAAGTTTTCAGTTTCCATATATTCCAGTCAGGCACACCGGTGGCGGATCGAAATGCTGAAAGGATCGACCAACTATTCGTCTTCTTCTCTCAATCCTGTGCAATCCTCCTTCGTATCGTCAACAACAGGTCGGTCTCTTGTTATTTCTCCCTATCGTACAATACATCGTTCTCAATGAAAATGCCAAGACAAAGGGCGGTCTCGGCTGGTTCGTCTGGCACCCAACTATGCAGAGTCTAGCAATCACCGTCGCTGTACTTTCCATCCAGTCATTACAATCCACGACAAGCCCTGCTCGCTCCCTTCAAAAGAAACGAGCGTTCAACCAGCATCGGGCTCTGCTTCTCGCCCTCGCGTTTCCTATGCTCATGGTCGGTTCTTTCGCAATGTGGTACAACAAGAAAAGTCATGGAGCACCTCATTTCACATCATGGCATGGAAAACTTGGCCTCGTCGTTCTGGTCTGGATGGTGAGTTTACAAAAATTCCTTCGAAATATGGCTAGAAGTCACAAACTGATGATGATACAACTTCTCTCCTTGCGTCCAAGGTTGCGCAAGCTCTGATTGGTGGACTTGCACACTACTTTTCCTCCTCTATGGGAGCCAAGGCCACTCGATACTATAAATACCATCGATTGAGCGGATACATCTTACTTCCCTTGATATTAGTTGTTGCGCACCTGGGAGGATCTTGGAGTGACTGGATGGTTGGACATAGCTCTTTGACGCTTCGGATCGCAGCTTTCGACGTGGGATTGGCGCTGGTGGCTATGGGAGTGGTGATGAGGATTCGGTGAGTGGGCGATCGGACAGCAAAGTACTCGTGAATCGAAGAGGCATCCTGACAATATTTTTTTTGGATGAATAGACCCAGCAAGATGAAGTTGATCTAGCTGTTCATGTAGGGGTTGGGTCGAACTCAATGGACATTGCCTGGGTGGGTCCACAAAAGTTCCGACTTCTCGATCGGAATTTTTCAAATGTAAGGAGTAGGATTTAATCTGTTGTTATTATTGGACCTCTGAAGGTGGATTCGGTGCATATTCAGCAGAGTAACCACAATGTTAACCAAAGGTACCAACCGAGATATCTGAAATGAATGGGTTTTGCCTGCAGTTGCAGTTTCTCACAGTCCATCTCGATTTGTAGCAAGAAAGAGAGGCTCAGGAGAATTAAGAGGTCCACCTTTGAATTTGTCAACTGACGAAACAAAATGTGTGTTTGGTTGGGGGGTCTCGATTCGGACATCGTCTCGATTCAGACATGCGGTCGAGCATCCCCAATTCGCAACCAAGAAAGCTCAATTCCAGACGTCTCTCCTTCTAATTTTGTTGTCGCCTCCAGTCACTCATACACCGAAGCAACTTTTGCCTATCGTGCCGATTGCCTCCAATCCTCTTAAAGATTATCGCCTCCCCTCCGACCTACCGTGCCAGGCCTTCTTTTATACCTCATTGAGCTCACCATTTGAGTGTCAGGGAATTATACGAACGGGACGCCATGTAAGGCAATAGTGGAAGTAGTGTGAAGCTACACAGCCGAAATCACGGGCGGACCTAGCCGTGCCCGCATCCTCGTCCATCTCATATAGGTATGCAAACAGAACCCCCAGAATAAGGCATGAGCATAGCGGGCCATGAGAGAAACAGTACTTCTTCTGCACTTTGGTGTGTGCCTTGTTCTATCCTTCATCGCTCAGCGAACTATCTCCCGGCGGCCACCTACGTTCCGATATCTTAGGCTACAGTCAGGCGAGCATTCAAACGCGGGAAGGAGACAGTGTGATGGTTTATGAGGAAGAAAGCGTCAATCCCAGCAATAGGGACAACTTATGAACCACTTCTCCTTCTTCCCTCGAGTCCTGAATCTCTGGTGCCCTCCATCATCGGGTTTTGGACCTCATCCCCTCAGACCGACTCGAAGGGGACAAGAGAGGGGCTGACAACCATGTTAATCGCAGTGTGATGAATTTTCTGAGCTACATGCTTTTTGAGAAAGAAGTCTCAGAGAGTACAGGAACATTGGAGACATCAATCAAGCGAACGATTGAAGCGCCTCTGCAGACCTCTACAGGCATGGCGGAAAGGCACAGATGAGGTCGAACAGGGAAGAAGAATATCCGGGGATGAACGAGTCTGTAAGAACGATGTCTCACAAACCTAGGCGGTGCCGGTCCCAACAAGTTTATGGAACGCTGGATCGCGTCACCATCGATTTGGAAAGCTTCACTCCATACAGTGCGCAAGTTATGCAAGAAAAGCTACGGTAGGTCGAAATGTGAAGTTGAATCAATGGGCGTGATCAAGTGATCTGGGCGGATCTGGTGTCTTGTAATCCATGCAACTGGTCAACCAAAGGCAATATTGTCTTTTGAAGCATTGGAAGGCCAAGGAAGGTCAATGACCTGACCTGATCCCTTGATCCCCAGGTGCTACCGTGCAGAAGTTTGGTTCTCTAAAGCATTCTCTAGTCCTCCTCCCCTCCCCTCCCCCCCCCCCCCCCCCCGCCGCGGGGGGGAGCCACGCTCGGGCCGCCGCGAGAGGGCAGGAGCACAGAGAAGGGTGGACCGTCCTTGGGCTTCCCTTATGGACAAACCCCTCGTCCTCTCCTCCTGCCCTGATAGGTCGGTGGGTGAATGAGAGACAAAATGGCAAAAGATGGCGTAAACCGCATTCAAACCGCGCGCGCGTGCTTACGGCTCTTGGTGTGCGCACCACATCGCGGTGTCCCTCTCCTCCCGCCTAGCAAATGCGACGCCAGCGACCCTGTCTCTCTTCTCGTCATTTACAGTCCTGCATTCCTGCCTCGCTTCATTTAGCTTATTTACACCCAGTTCTTCAGCCGAACTCAGACGCGGGTGTCTGATCGGCTGGCGAAGCCAGAAGGACGATCGCGCGAAAAGGGGAGGGGGAGGAGGGAAACGGAGCTGACGACAGGATGACCATGCCTACTGAAAGGACGACGGGTATTGCTTGTCACTGTCTGTGAGTTTGGTAGCTTGGCAGTCTATGCCTCACGTCCGTGATCACTTAGACGCAGTCAGGAAGATCTTGAACATCAACCGAGCTTCAAATAGATATCTTGAGCTTTACAGAGAAGTGTATTTCGGTCCCGGGTGAGACATGATTTTTCGTTCCTTTTGCGAGCCTGGCAAACGAGAGGAGGCAAATCCGAACGCGTGACTGTAGGGATCACACAAAGAGGCAACAACCACCCCTCTCTCAGGCCCCCCGCAGAGAAAGAGTAAGGTCAGAAAAAAAAGCAAATAAGAAAGAGAAGAGACTGGGGCTCGAATTTGCCTATCGTTTCGCAATTTACGGTAGGGGGGAGAAGAGAGGGTGTAGGGCCAAGGAACGAGATCTTGTAGGGTACACTTGTCTCGAAGGCGGATCTTGAGACAAAACGCGTCTCTGTCCACAATGGAGTCGTTCTAGGAGAGGGGCTGGTAAAACCACGTTCAGACGCGATCCAGAGACGGCAATGAAGAGAACCATATAGCCTGTAAGAGGGCTTCTCACTCTGTCCTGTGGGACATCCTTGGGACAAGTGGGGGTAGCCAGCTGCTTGGATTGACGACTTCGAGAGCGGAATCCAAGGGGGCATCGTCACAACCGAGAAGGCAAAAGAGAAACAAATAACGCATTGCTTGGGAGGGACCTGAGACGCGATTCCCCACTCGTTGGTCCATATCCCAGGCTAAGCTCGACCCCATTTGCCTGCCTTTTGAGTCCTAGCCCTTGTTCTAGTCCTAGTCCATGAGCGAGTCTAGGGAAATCAACGTGCACACACCACACATTCCACCTTGGCACAGCATTCCCATCGTTTGCCTCCTCTCAAATCCTTTACTCCTGTCCTCCTGTCCTGACCCGTAATGGTAATGGCCCCCTGATCCGTGATATACTTTTTACTGTGCAAAGTGAAACAGGAGATCAGCGCTTGCGCTTGCGAAATACGGAAGACGAAGAAACCTATTTTTTGGGGGGACCTTTATTTCCCGCCTCTGAACCAGGTTAATAGCTCTAGACCGTTAGAGAATTCGGAACCAGTCTCACTTTTATATCCCTACAGATAATTGCGACTGGTCAGCAGCAAGGAGAGGAAAGAAGAGAAGGGCGATATTGCTCGAACTCAGTCAATACACGCCCTGTCTGCCAAGTTAGAGTCAAGTGTTGCACTGGCTTCGACCCTGAGCATCAAATACGACCAATCCTGCCATTGCTTCCCCCACCCACCACTCCTGCTCCTTCCCAGAGGACAGCCGAAGAAGAGGAAGAAAATAAGCAATTATCGCCTCGGCATCGGAACATTTCATTTCTCTCGTCGTGTTTCCCGCTCACAATCGGAAAGTCAATCATCATATTCGAGACGTACGTCTCAACCGAGTCGAGAATACTCCCCTGCCCCGGCGGTTTCGGTGAACGTGTGGCTTAACAGGTTCTCGAGCCCCTCGTCCCCTTTTCGATTGTTTTGATCTGTGACTATCGAGTAATTCTTCCAAAGACTACTCGAGGTCTGGAATCCATATATAACCCGTAAACAAACACCCTGCCATTCCCACCATGTCGTCGCCTTCTTTCTCTCCCAGAGGTTATAACAACCATACCACGCTTCCAACAACTCAACACGTATCACCGACGATACATAAACGAAATAGCTCGGTATCCACGCAGAGAACTGTCACGTCTTCCTACACTACTTCTAGCTCAGCCACCACCAAGCAACCGCAACAGACACCCGCTGTTCATTCTCCGTTTGAACACGATATATACCCCTACCCAAACGCGGAATCTAGTCAGGCCATCCGCCCACCTCCTGCCAAAGATTCTTACTTTGTGGACCTGGGAGAAGGTGGTCAACCTCTACAATACGTGACCAAATCGCCTAGTCAACCCGTCGGAAGTCCAACCGCCGAACGAAACGAAGGCGAGAACGGAAACGGACTCGGGAAAGGAAGGATCAAGTCTATTTTCTCTCGAAAAAGTTTCAAGAATCTTCGCGCATCATCTCATAGCACCGCAATCTCGTTGAAATCACCCACATACGAGACCCCACCACCACTACCCGGCAGCCCGTCACCATTTAAGGAACCCGGACCCGGACTTGAACCCGAGAACGACCAAGAGACAGAAGACGAGATGGCGGCCAGAATCAACAGAGAGCCCAAGATCTCGAGTCTAGGCATCCGGGATGAAGTAGACGAAGTGACGTATGCGTACGCCTTGAAGGTGGCATACATCAACAGGCTTCTTCAGACGGCAGTGACGAGTCCCCTGCCTCAATCGCAGCTCCAGCTCCAGTTGCAGCCGAGCATGAACAACGGCAAAGGCAGTCCGTCTAGTGGCAAGTCTCGAGGGTCCGGTAACTCCTCCAATTCAATCGGTGAATCCATGCCATCGATCGACACCAAGTCGAACAACGGCCACAAGTTCTCCTTCGGGAAAAAGAGAACTCAAACAGTTGATTCATTAAGCGGTGCAGCGAACGCCAAGTTTCCAAAGGACTTTTTGCCGACTTTCTGGGAGATCCTGGGCGCCGATGGAGGAGACGTTGTCTGGCGGGGAACCGTTAACACGTTTCTCTCCAATCTGCCCAACAAAAAGGCCACCAAGACCGCTTCGGGCCTCAACCTGCGAGAAATCCCCACCTTTCTCGAATGTTTCTCAGAAAGCATCCCCGATAATAGCACCGGTTTGCCTTCTTCCTCCCGAGCAGGTCGACACTTCTCTCAAGCATTGACCGTACACAAACATCAACACGTCGGTCACTTGATCTCCCTATTGCAGACCGCTTTGCAGACTCACTTCTCTCCTATGAACAAGAAGATCACAGAAAAGGACAAGGACTTGTACTTCCTTATCCGATCTGAGCTCGACAACTACAGCTTATCACCGGAGAGCGAGTCTGGAAAGGAGTCTTCGGCCTCCAGCGTTGGATTAGGTTATGGCATGGGAGGAGCCGGAGAGCCCGTGTCCAGTCCCATGTCCGAGGCGCTTTCACTCTCGGGTGCATCAGCTTATTCAACCGACATTACTGTCCCATCTGTGAACGGAAAGAGCCCGATGACCTCGACCGCACTTTACAGGTCGACGACCAACGCCTCTGGTATGTCGACGGGCGCACACAGTAGTCAGACCAAACACTCGGATCAGAGCATCGGCTCGGCTGTGAAAAATGTTGATCTCGTCGACGTCGTCAAGCGGGTGTTTGGAATCGACAGCCTGAAGCTGACGAGAGACCTCGAATCGTTCAAACGCGCCGGTTTGAATGAGCGAAGTTATCTTTCAGACATTAAACAGCATCTGAGCGACGTCAACGGAGACCCGAACATCAGTTCCTCTTTCTTCCTCAGCACACGTGCGTCAAGCTTGCAGTCCGAGCTTGCCACGCTCCTTCAAGCCCGACCGGATCTCGCAAGCTCTTTGCCGTTCAATGTCCGACCTATCCATGCCGATACTCGCCAGGAACTGTTTTTCACCCCTAACAGCCACAAAGACGCAATCTACTCTCGGCTTATCGAGCGAACGCATCTCATGCTGGGTTCCGAGATGCCTCTTTCTGACAGCGCTTTTGGTGAACGAGAATTGATTGAACTCTGTGCCGGTGTTTGGGGCATCCAGTCCAAGTCGGCTAAAGAGTTGGAAGCCGTCGTCCAAATATGGGAAAACTCAGTCTTCGAGTACAAACAGATGCAAGCGGGCAGGAGGCGATCCAGCGTCGAACTTCGATACATCTCTGAAATCGAATGGGCTAAGAGGGTCAAAGAGGCGCTTGTCGAGCTTGAATACGACGCCGCCGCAGGCTTCGACTCATTCGAGAAGCGTGCAGCAGTCGGTCCTGTGTGGATGCTGCACGATAAATTGCAAAAGTTTGTCTCAGACTCCTTATCGACGATTTATCCGACCACAATCGTCTCTCCATCTCGACCTCCCACCTCTGTCATCTCATTGCTGGTCGCTTTCTACGAATCCACTAACGTCATTAGTCTGCTTCCGGAGTCGGCGACGGTCAAGTCTTGGAACAACATCGCTGACGAGCTACGAGCTCATGCCGTTGAAGAGTATGTCCAGCGCAACACCGAGTTCCAGGAACATGCTAGCTACACCGAGGAACGCTCCTTCGAAGGGTCCACGGCAAGTTTGCATACAATCAAGGACCCGACGTTGGAAGGCTTCGAAAAACTGGCGGACTGGATCGAAGCGGGTATTCGACGAGTCTCTCGGGTCTGGCCTAGGGCATTTATCGGGGGACGTCTCAATCCAACAGGTACCATCCTCTCCAAACAGCTACCGTTGTTCCTGGCAGAGCTCCAGGTCTTGGAGGATCCTCAGGAAGGAATTCGAGCCGAGACCGTATTTGGCGTTTACGAGAGGACCGCCCGTCTCCTGAGCTTGTGGGAGGACTTTTGCCCGACGATCGAGTCTCACTTCGACCTCGATGGCTTCTTTGAGCCTTATGTGCGAGAATGGCTGAAGAACACCGAAGACGTGCAGACCCATGAATGGGTCAACCGAGCGGTCACCATGGACAGTTGGGTCCCTGACGGCAACGTCCGACACAGTCAATCTGTCCTTGACCTGTTTGATTGCATCCGGAAGTCAGTAAGCAGGTTATTGACGGAGTTACCCCTCGGCGAATACAATCGTGCTTGCTACCTCATCGACTTCTCCAGGACAGCTTCGGGCGCTATTTCACAATATGCGACGACCGTGCAAGCTCTGTTCGCAATCGAGATGAATGGTCAGGTCACAACGACAGCCAAGATGGACGTCCCACCAGCCGTGACAGGCAAAGCAGGGGCCTGGCTTGCGAAATCGAAACAGGCAGTGAAGAGCCTCGAGCGGAAGAAGATTGAAGGATTTGCTGTGCCACCCACCGCCTGCGTCAAGCTTACAGATATGATAGCAGCAAAGGCGTGCGTAGAAGACCTTTGCTTTGCCATGGACGCAGATGAGACAGCGAGGATCGTCAAGGATCACAAGCTTCGGGTAGGAGGATATGGAAATGCTCAGGAGAAGACTGCCAGATACCTTTTCTCGATTACTATTACTCGAGGGGAGAACTTACTCTCGCGAGGCCTCCATAAGGCCGCTGACGCATTCGTATCAATTTCGGACACCACAGCGAATGCCCGAGTGCACAAGAGTAAGACGATGATCGGCCAGCTAGATCCAGTTTGGGAGGAGACCTTTGACCTGGGACTCAGTGGTCCTCGTTCTTATGAACTTGCTTGCTATGACAGATCACTGGTTGGTAAGCACGACCTGATCGGTAATGTCTCATTCAAGATTGATCCGGCGAACTACCGCGACACACCCTGTCGGGAATTGGTCTTGCCATTAAATCCTCGAGGCAGTGTCTCTATCCGAATTGAAATGGAGGCTGGCGAGAAACATGATATCCGCTTCCATCTGGGACGAGCTGGTCGATCGCTCGAGCGAGCTGAACAAGAAATGACGAGAACCATTATCGACAAGATGTCCGAGTTCATCCGAAGCCAGCTCTCCCTCGTCGCCATTCAAAATCTCCTCCGACCGCTGAACACCAAACCCAAGAAGGGTCAAGCCAAGGTCACCACGCTTAGTGATGCTGATTACGAACAAAGCTTGTCTCCACTTTTCGAATACTTGGACTCCAACTTTTCGACTTTCTCATCTACGCTTTCTGATGAAGTTCGTCTGCAAACGATGACACTCATTTGGAAGCGGGTTCTGGACATTTTGATCTCGATTTTGATCCCACCGCTTTCCGACAAAGAGGCTACCTCCGAGAGCCTCAGTGGGCAGGAAGTGAATGTCGTCTTCCAGTGGCTCAAACTTCTCAAGGCGTTCTTCAACGCCACCGAGGAAGGTCAGGAATATGGTGTTCCATTGAACGTCCTGCAATCTGGTACCTTCAAGGATGTTATGACGATCGGTCAGTATCTCGATTTGCCGACCCCAGTTTTGAAGGAGAAGTGCAATGCTGCTACCAGAGGGGCGAGGAGGCCCAGCCTTGGCCCACCGCATGGGACAGGCAGGAATGCAATGGATCGGGAAGATGGGGACATTCGCCTGGCCGAAATTCTGCTGAGGATCCTGAGAATGAGGTGAGTTGGCTAGTGTACCGTTTTCGTATCGCGTTTGACATGCATGCTGACAATGACTCCAACCTTTCAGACCTCAAACTGGCGATTTCCTCACTCAACAAGTCGCTATTCTGTACCATGCAAGAGCTCAGAGAAATAACGCGGACTAGTCAGGACTGGAAGAATTTCTGCCGTTTTGTATCATCCCGCTTACTTTCCTTCTCTCATTCCTTGTTTCACCTAATCTGCAGTCGTTTAATCGGTTTTATCCAGATCGGAAAAAAAAAGTTGTCTTTGTTCGAGATTATAAAAGAAGGGCTTGTACCCTTGTAGAAAGTCAGAATGTAATAACTATTGAGAAATCAAGGAACCGATCGTTCACTCAGGCCAAAAGAGAGAGTAACAACCGAGATAACATAAAGGGGAAAATCCATGTTTCAGATACCGTGCAAGATACAACCAGGGGGTTTACTAGGGAGAAGATCCGAGACCAAGAAGACAGTAAGAGTAGGATGAAAGGGATGAAGGGGATGAGAACAGGAGAGAGGGGGATTCGGAATACTTTGAGAAAGATAAAGCGGGTGATAAGCCTGGCGTGTCCTGAAAAGAACGTCATGAGAGGATCTGATGGCATAGGAACAAGATATAACATCGCGGTCAGCTTTTTGCAGTCACCCCAAACTTTTCAAGGAAACTCACAGCCAGAAGTACGAAGGAGGTCACGATGACCAAGATGAGTGCGAGGCAGAGCATCCTCCGACCTTTCTTTCTCTGATATTCGTGCGCAGTCGTCAGTTCCTCAGCCGCAGACCGAGTGTTGGTAGCGATCGAGGTCACATTAGACTCGATGTTGTCTGTGATCAAGTATGGCAATACAAAAGGGAATTAGGACCCGGTCAGGGGTCTTGGTACACCTATCAAGCGGCGAGCACAATATCAAAGAAAGGCTTAAAGCTCACCCAGCATCCCCCCTTGCTCGACTACGATCGTCCCGAGATCCCTGAAGATTTCGTTCAACTCATGGATTCCAGATTCAATCTCCCTGATCTCTCCCTCTCGTTCAGCGATCATGGACTCTTGAAATGCGACTTCTTGAGGTGCGACCTGGTGATGTTGCTCTTGTTGTTGAACTTGTCCCATTTGGAGCAGTTGTCCGTGTTCGCTGGGACAATGTTCAATCATAATGGATTAGCTATCAACGCGACCAGTCTTCGCATGCGACTAATTATGGAACTCCAGGCTCAGGGCACATGCGATAAAAATGCGCACTCGACGCTGCTCCCTGTCCTTATCTCCACCTGTTTACGAGCTGCGACTCACTCTTCGTTGCCGTCGTGTTCCATTTGATCTTCCATCCTCTGGACTTCCCTCTTCTGATCTTCAACGAAGTGTCTCTGCCTTTCCGCACTCAACCGTTGAACTTTCTGAAACGCCGTCAAAGCGTTCGTAAAATCTTTACTAATCTTATTCTGAATGGCCTTTCTCTGTGCCGTCATCGTTTCTGAGGGACTATATCCACCTCCGCCAACGTTTGGCACCGTCGTCACTGAAGCTAGCTTCTTCACGTCACCCGTACTTCGCTTGACCATCTCCCTCGTCGCGTCCGTCAGATTGACAAGGGATGTCCGAAGTGCAGCGTTGTCAGATCCTGTACCAAGTTTATCAACGAGTCGCTGTATTCCTTGGACGTTTGACTGAATTTTGAAGATCTGGATCGAGACACTATCTTTCAGCTTGGAGAATCCGTGATCTTCTTCCGCTACGTGGGATGAAGCACCACCATGGTTGGATGAACCACGTCCACCACTCGGACCAGGACCTTCACCTCTTTCAAGATCGTTGAAAGACATCTTGAAGGTGAGTTTCTGCGGACTTGCGGGATGGAGGAGAGATAGTCAGAGCAACTATTCGGTTGAAAGCAATCGATCTAGTTAACGACGTCTTGGCTTGAAGTCGGTTTTCTGATCCCGGTTCGGTTGTAAGGTAAGATCGACGAAGGCAAATGCTGTTTGAGGAATTCTGTTTGAAATGACGGACAATAATTGGTTGTTCCATTGATTATGTGATGTACCTTAGTCGCAACTGATTCGCCATCCATCCTTGTACTAATGCCGCCGTTGACGATGAGGTGAAATTGGTTTTGGTTTGACGGACTGAGTGAGGAGATGGATGACAAAGGGGTAGAGAGAGTGACGCCATCCTGTGTGGGCCCCCTCGCGATCCTATTCCTAATTCCTTACTGCGGCATCGGAATCGAAGTGGGAAACACGGACATAGTAGTCGCGGCGTCCCCCGGCCCCCTGTTAACGGACATTGCCTGATGTCCGCTCGTTCGACTAACACGTCCCACACGAACCAACAAGCGACCCGACCTGCCCTGACGTTGCAGCGACAGACAGATGCAGGGGTCGGAACGATGAATACACAACTTTGTGGGTAGCAAATATCTGGAAGGTAAAGGTATAAGTCAATCCGGCAATAAATACCTTCAAGTCGCATCACCATCCCCTGCTGACCCTTGGCTTTACTCTGCCTTTGTCATTATTATTATTCCTATCAACGTTGATCAACCCTGCCTAATAGAACGCTCCGGTGGAAACACCGTTTGGTCATTGATAACAGACACTCATTCATCATGCCCACTCCGTGAGTGCTTCATTAGGGCTTTCTCTCTTCCATCTTTTTAATCCTTATTTGCCTCGCGAAACGTTAGACCCGTGACAGATAGCTAAAACTCCGCTCTCTCTGCCTTCAAATCTGACCTCACTTGTAGAGAATCCCTCTATCTGGACCCGGCCATCCGGGACTGGGTTCTATTTCCCATCACCCTCGTCATGGTCCTTGTCGGTCTCCTTCGTCATTACGTGACACTGCTTCTCAACTCTGCTCCGAAGAAACAACCTACCGGACTTGTGAAAGAACAACGCGCTATTCTCCGATCCCAGATTCTTCGATCGTCTGCCCCACTGTGCCCTCTCCCACCAGCCCAGTATACAGCACTCTCAGAGTCCCTCATCAACAGCTTGTCTACCGGCGAGCTCCTTCAACCAGCAAGTCAGAAGAAAGATGACAAGGCCGCGGCGCCACCCAATCCATTGACAGACCCGACTCAGATGGAAGGGATGATGGATGGTATCAAGAAGCAGGCCGTCATGATGGTTCCCAACATGGTCATCATGCAGTGGATCAACGTTTTCTTTTCTGGATTCGTACTCAGTGAGTCGATACCAACTCCCATGGAACCATTCTCTTTGGCCGTCTTTGTCACAGTATCTCAGCTACTCGAGCAGCGAAAGGGCATGACGCTAATCGCCGTCATTTTCTTTGCTTCACTTCATACCTGGCACCTAATTCTATCGCTTTCGGTCCTGTTATACCATCAGTGAAACTCCCATTTCCGCTCACATACGGCTTCAAAGCTATGCTCCAACGAGACATCGCCACCCCCGACATGGACGTCCGTTATGTCTCCGCCCTCTCTTGGTACTTTCTTAACCTCCTCGGTCTGAACGGTGTCTTCCGACTCATTCTGGGTGGTGAAAACGCAGCAGACGGTTCAAGAGATATGAATAGTATGGCCATGCTCTCAGGAGCTGCAGCAGGTCCAATGGGGCCGGGGCAGCCGGACATGGCCAAATTGCACAAGGCAGAGGCGGAGAATTTGGCGCTGGCGAGCGACATGTATCAGTGGGTCGGTCAAGGTGTGGAGGATAGGGTACTCAGACTCTACGGGATGACTGATTGATATCCACAGGGGTGGGTAATAACATAGGGTGTCCTAAGAAATATGCTTCAATCTGTACTCTTTAAAGAATGTCATGGACTTGATAGATAGAAAACATTCAATGGAAGGTCAACCAGGGGAACTTTATTAATTGGGTCTGCCAAAAAGTCCGCGTGAGATGGTCGTTAAATATCGTCAGGGCTAGAAGCAGCTCGTCGTCGCTCGCTTCTGGGTGGCGGTCGGGGCAAGTCTAGTGATTGATCAATTGTGTCCTGCAGTTGATATTGTTCCTGCTCGGCCACCTCGGTCGCCCTCGAGCCCTGCCTGTGTGGCACGGCGCCCGCCGTCTGGCGGGATGACGCAGACTTTGATGAAGTCGATCGCACAGCATTTTCCGTGATAGTTGGGTTTGGCTGGACAGTCGGGCTATCAAAGTCCTTTTGTAGCAAAGTGGCGAGAAGGAAAGTCAAGTCCAAACCGGAGTCGCGAAGAAGTCGTCGATTGTGAATAGCAGCCACGCGCAAAGACTCCTCGATCACTTGAGACTCTACCGATTTACCATACACTTGACGTCTAAAAGTCTCGGCAAACGTCTGGAGCTGTTGCTTTGCCCAGTTGACAAGTCCGGAGACCATGTTGACGTCCTTGAACGCGAGGAGATACCAGTCGCTAGTATGTTTCATAATGGTGAACGTGACGATGCAGAGTTCGCCAATGTAAACCGGGATATCACCTTGGAAAGTTATCATCTGGACTCGAGATTGAAGGAGGGTTTGCCTGGCTGCAAGAAGCGTGTCTCGAGCAATGGCCGCCTCCCCGAGCTTTGCAAGGAGGTCAACCAGTCGCACAACTGCATGCTTTTTGATGTTGGGATCTGAAAGATCGTAGGTCAGCTGTCGGACCAGCTCCCTGGAAAGATTCGTTAAACGCGTTGTGATCCGGCTATTTGGTAAAGCCTTGGCGATCGGGGTCGTAAGATGAGCTCGGCCTTTCAAAACCAATTCACAGGACTGCTCCCAGTCGCGGACTGCAATCGCCATCGTCAAGTCGTCTTCGAAATTGTCAATCCAGGCATTCGTCTCGGCTGTTGATCCGCTAGCTTGATTAGGTAATGCTGGTATATCGGGAACGACCTGTGAGCCGACCATAGTATCTCGCCGACCCATCATCTGCGGCAAGTCATATCTTTGGTCAGCACAATGGCTCACTACATGCCCTGGGTTGGGCCTCGAATGTAATTGGCATCAAAACTCACATCACCTGCCCAAACGCTCTTCCTTCTCTCTTGCTCCTGTTCACTCTCTTTCCTCTTCTTTTGTGATAACTCATCCGCCACACCTCGGAAAGCTCTCAACAAGCCTCTCTTGTCGTCTGCAACATTGGTTCGGAAAATGAAAGTCTCTTTCCCTCTCTTGATCTTGAACGCATTTGTCAACCCTCCACTGTCTTTCATGTCCACCACGATCACCTCGGTCAAGCTGAAGCATCTCTCAGCAACCAGCTTCGACTGAGTGTGGCCTACATTCCCACTCGCACCTCCTCTCAGATCGTCGTCCGCTCTCTTGCGTCTTTTACTCGCCACAAGCAAAAGATCAGTGAAGAGAAACAATTCTACGCTGCTCTTGACTTTATACGTTGCTGGATTGAGTTCCACAAAGTTAGACGCTTCACAGACAAGATGCCTTCCCGGTGCGAGATGCAAGAACTTTTGACTCCCCGATATGCGAGACCAGAGATCTTGCAATTGCGATTTGTACAGCGTCTGAAGATCGAGCACCGAGTTTCGAACAGTTTTACGTCGTTCGAGCACATCCATTGTCTTGAGACTGCTAGATCCACCGCTGGCTGTATCACCGGCGTGGCCGGTATGCGAGTCGCCACGCAGCGAAAGAAGCGTGGGAACGGTTTTCCACTCGTTCAACAGCTCTTTTAGGTCCATCATCGTGTTTTCGAGCATTGCGATCTCTTTGGAGACAACAACGAAGTCGCCGTAATTCTGAAACACTTTCGACTTGAGCTCGTTGGTGTTCTCCTCTTTTTGGTGTTGGAGCGCGGCTTTGAATTCTTCGACTTCGTCTGGGTCAGCTCCGGCCAGCGTATGCTTGAGGTCTGTCAAGTTGTATTCCGATATGAAGATGAGTGGGATGAGCAGCCGAGCAAAGTGTGTCAATAAACAAGACGAACCAAAGACATCGGAGGATTGGCTCGCACAACTTACATTCTTTCACGTCCGTCTTCTCTTTTGCCAACGCCTCGAAATCCCATCGAGGCTTAGGTTTACCATGCTCCAAGCCTTCGTATGGGTCCTCGTCCATATAATCATCTTGAGGTCTATGTCCTTCGAACCTTCCCGTAGCATCCATCCGCAACTTACTCGGCGCGACACTCCCTCGCGGTTTGACAAACTCTTCTTCTTTACTAGTGGCCTCTCGTGGTAGACCTCTCTCATCAGCATGTGATACAGTCTGTCTCCTCCCTCTTCCGCCACCTACCACAACTCCTCCGACTGCCATGTTCGGGGGATTAATGAGTGTCGCAGCCGGGTCGTCGATGTTATATGCTACACGCATCTCTCGCGGAAGAGTCTCACCTACATGAAAAGACATCTTCATCGGATTTGATATCGGCATTTGTGATATCGGTACCTCATAAGCCGTTGACACTTCATCTGCATATCGTTTCGAGAATCGGTGTTTGATCTTCTCTCCTACTCGACTTTTACGTCGATTCGCATTCGACGCGTTGGAGGGCCCAGATGGTTGTCTGGAGACACCCAACGCTGACATTCCGGTCATGGCACGGACACCAGGCCCAGACCCAGGACCTGAGCGGTCATTTGGTCGTGGTGAAGATGATGCCTTCACGTATCCCGGTCGAGACACCGCCTTTTTGAGGGTTTGCGAGGAAGATAGCTGCTGGGAGGCATTGTAAGATCCAGATGAGGAAGACGCAGGTGAGGCGGTGGTCGCGGCGATAGACGCAGGGATTACGGGTACATCTGGTATAGGGTTGGGGTACGGACCACGATCACCAGCGGAGAAGGATGGGATTTGAGACTGATCAGGGAAAACTGATAATCGGCGATTTCGGAGAGACATGTTGAATGATTGGTTAGGTTGGGAAAGGGGAGAAAGAAAGAGCCGTGCGGGCAGCTCTGCCGTCAGCTGTGTTGAACTAGATTCGTCTTGGTCGGATCATCAATTCTAACGTCGTTCTAATCGTTGAGCTTCTTATGTCACAACATATTATGAAACGAGACAGCAGAGAAAGCAAATGGATCATGATGGTGGTGATGTTGTCGTTATCATTTCAAGGTAGATGCGCTACATACGATGGCAATCGATCACGCGTCACCCGACCCAGTTTCAGTTTGGATTGGGGGG
>JANGFI010001810.1:16119-34026 GCA_025758705.1 Goffeauzyma gilvescens | reverse complement strand
AGCTCCATCACGCTCATATAGATATTTCCCTCCTCGGCCACAACACCTGCCATCAGACAATTTTCCCTATCTCGCCCCCCCCCCCTCCCCCCTCCCCTTATCAGCAACACACCCTCCCCTCCCCTCCTCCCCCCTTCTGCATCACTTCCGTCTGCGATTTATATGGTTTCCCGTGCAGCGTCTTTCAACTTCCCAAAACCACACTCGCCTCACCTTCCTGCCTCATCATCACAGTACACTGTCATGTAATTCCCCAGCTAAGGTAGCTTCAGCAGGTGAACTCGTCATTGACGTTCATATCGTTGCACGGGGGTCTCTATGGAACGCAACATATGCAAATTAAACGTACAACGATCCATGCCACATCACGGCTACATCTGATTCTCATACTTCGGCCCAACTGATGGACCCGTTACCATCCTTCTGATCCGTTTCTGGCTCATCCCTAAAGGAGACTGACCGCCTAGGAAAGACTGGTTTTGGGATCGGCACCGGTCTCAGCGTTTGGAACTGCTCCATATCAACCATGGTAAATGATTCACGACCCTTCTTGATGATGGTCCTTGGCATTCGAGGGGGAGCTTGTGCCAGTGCAGTCGGAAGTCTAGGTGGTTCAGGTATTAGGAAACTCGTCGCTCGCATCTGCGTCATCGAAGAAGAAGAAGAAGAAACAGATGAAGCGGCAGTTTGATTGAAGATTGGGGTGTGGAATTGAGGGATGGGAGACGATGGCAATGGTTGATCGGTTTCCGTCAATTTTTTCTTCTTTTCAGATTCGAAATAGCTCGTCGTCTTGTCAGGCGAATAAGCAGGCGGAGGGGCCGTCAAAAACATGAATGACTCTCCTGAAGCACTCTTTGGTTGCTCCCCCTTGAAGGTTCCACCGAATCGTTTAACTGAAAGGAAATGATTCGACTTTCCTGTTGCCGTGTTGATCCTTTTGCTTCGCTCGGAGATCATGGCGAAGAAATCGCGTCGTTTCTGTCTCGTTTCTTCTTCTCCCTGTTCATCTTCGTGTCCATCGTTGAGCACTTGCTCGAGCGATTTCGCACCAGTATGGTACTCGTCCAAGTCCAATCTCTCCATTCGACGATCAACTTCTTTGTCATCTAATGTGTCTCCAAACTCCTTCACCCGTTTCTTTGTGTTTCGTCTCGATCGTCGGATATAGAGCCAAGTTAGGATTGCTAAGATCCCTACCACGGCAAATGCAACAATAAGGAACGGGTACCAGGTACTCTCCTTGTTCTGAGCTCCATCATCTACGATATTAGAAAGGCAAAGCCCGAGACCGGCGACAGTGTCGGTGCGGCGTTCACAGGCCATCGAGAAGCAAGAACCCGCCTTGAGGAGCATGCCTGATTCGCACGAAACGCATTGAGTCTGGGATGGGCCTATGCAGGAAGTACAGTTGGGGCTGCAACCTAGGCACCTTCTCGAAGTGGGATCCCAGTACTGATGACTCGGACAGACGAGCGAGCACGCCCCGTTGTAGAGGACCGGTCGAGAGGGCCCACACGTTAAGCAAACCGAGTCGGAAGAGCACGTCGCACATCCAGCCGAACACGGAAGGCATTGCAATGTGCTGTGATTGATACTGGCATACGTTCCTGAAGCACATGTCGAGACGCACGATCCAGTCGGTGTGGCGAAGAGTCCGATCGAAGCGCACGATAGGCAGGTGGTGGCGGTAGAAACGCACGAGGAACACTGGGAGGTATCGCAGGGTTGACAAGTACCATTAATATTCGCCGAGCCTTCTGGAAGGTAATATCCCCCGGTGCACCTCTCGACGCACTGCCCATTTTGTAGAACCCAGCCTTCTTGGCAGGCAGTGCATTTCAAGTCGTTTCGAGACGAAGCGACCGAGAAGTTGGGGATGGCGCAGGTAAGGCAGCCCGAAGGACAGGCTGTAGATGGACCAGAACGTCAGCCATAGCTATGCAGAAGTATATAGAAGCGAATGTACTCACAATCACATCGACCTTTCGAGTTATCCGCGACGTATGTTCCTGAAACACCAGCATCGCTAGCATCACACACTCCGCTCGCTGAATCGTAGCCTACACATGTACCGTTCAAGTTGAAGCTGGGGAGAGGCTTTTGGATTAGTGGCTAGTTTCGCGTGGCATAGTAGTCTGTCAACTCACCGAGGAGGAGCACACCTTAAGCAGTCGGAAGTATAAGGACCGTTGCAAGTCTGACAAGCGGCGGAGCATCTAATTGAAACCAATGTCAGTCCGCATAAAACCCTTCCAAGGAGGATATACGCCCGAAACTCACCGAGAACATGATCCCCCATCCCAGTACTGGCCATCAGTACAGCTTGCTGAAGAGCCTTGTTGCTGACAGATACCTGAGGCGGTCAGAGAGTAGCCCTCTGCACAAGCGGTCGCAATATTGGCCGACGAACACCTTGTGGCACCGAGCGGGCAGGCTAGACAATTGCCATTGTCGGGGTAGAAGCCAGAGGCACAAACGTCGCACAGAGCGTCTTTACTGTTCGTCCAACCGGCTGCACACTGGCACGTGTTAGCGGAAGTGCATGTACCAGCAAGGCAGTTGCAAGAGGATGAAGAGTTTCCTGCCGATCCCATGCATCCCCCAGAACCACCTAACCCGTCGTGGCATTTACCCGGACACTGGCTCGAACATGGCTGACAGGTCGGTCCGAAGAAGCCTGGGGAACACTCGGAGCAGGTAGATCCGGTGAATCCGGTAAGACATGAGCACGATTGCGCGAGACAGACACCGCCCGGTCCACAGGAAGGCGAGCACAGATCTGCGAGACGTTAAAGCTTAGTCTTTTCATTCGGCGGGATAAGCTGTCCGAATGCTTTCCGAACATACCTGATCCGAACTGGAGACCAGACCCAAATGTCTGTGCACCCCAAGGCAACTGCGCTTTGTGCGGTATCGAGCCTCGAAGGACAGTACCAGTTGTGTCGTTTGACTTGACCCACCATCCATCGGGTATGAAGATGCTTTGCCATCTTGTTTTCAACTGGTATCCGTCTTGAAGAGAAACGTTGAGGCCGACTGCATGCTCGACACCGGAATACTGATCGGACTCGAACCACACGGGGAGGGATGGTGCCGAGACAGCTATATCCCAACCAAACGCAGAAGTGGAGTAAGAAATCGTCGAGTTTGCGAAAGGGACAAGACCTTTCAGCAGCCCATCTCCTAGCAGCTTCCACGGCGTGGAAAGAAGAGATGAGAGGCCACCAGAAGAATGTGAAGAGTAGGTTCCAGGCAACAGGGTAATTTGCTGTGCCGGTAATGCGGAGCCGACTGTGGCAATCAAGAATTGGGCAATTGTCAGCTAGAGCAGGAGAGAAAATGGCATCCGCAAGACGAGACTAGAAAACCCACTTTGTGTGCTGGTTGATCCTGATTTACATTGCTCAGGTGTGCAGATATGGCCGTGATTATTGGATTCTCCTGACACCGAGAGAGCTGCAAGAAGGATGAGTGATGCTGATCTAAAGAAGGACATCATGTTTTCAAGTGAAAGATGTGACGATGATTACGATCGATATGAGTTCCAGAAAGGTTCTTTTCTCATCGATGAACGACTGGGATCGAGAATGAAGACGTATATACTCACTTCACATGATACTCACTTCACATGGTGTGCAACTTTGGACAGCAACTGCCGCGACAATGCTTCCCCAGCAGGAAGAGGACAATGATGCGTTTCTGTTCGTTTTGAAAAGTCACATCTCTTTTGTCTATTGTTCCCCTTTTTGATATTACCTGTCTCGGTGATGGGTAGACCGTCCGATCAACCTAACCATGGAATTGGACAGAGGACAATAGAGACAGGCCGTTCGTCTCTGGAACCTGAAGCTAAAGCGGGGAAGGGGGCGAAAGGGCGAGGGGCGAAGTGGGACAATAGGCGATCAAGGGAAGGGGGGGGGCAAAAAAATCGTCAGACTCGGGCGCATCGCACCAGTTGGCCTGAGGGATAAAGTGGCAAGCCTCCCGCGGTGTGGGCGTTTCCGTCAGCAGGCGACCGTTGCTCAGCTCAATGTGTTCTGTGAAAGAGCAGCCGCATGATGGCACGCACAGGTACGGTGGTGATTTGAAAAAGAAAGGAAATAGATATTCTAAAACCAGCATTAGGGCGCCAACAAAGTTTGAACTGAGATAAATTCTTACATTCTAACAAAATTCACGTCTTGACGACGACCTCGCATCTCGCCTCAAGGGCAAGGGCCAGAACGTTGAGCCATCCCTGAATGTCCTTGGTAGCTTCGACTTGCGGCTGATGCATCAACTCGCCTCTGATCCTCTCGATCTCCATCTTGAACGACATAGCCACCCTCGCAGCCTGCTCTTCCGCGATGCCGAATCCGGAAAGCGTGCTGATTTGAGCAGGGTTTCTCATAGTGAGCTTGTCGTTATCGCCTCCTGGAAGGTGTTTCTGATGCTTGTTGATCTTCTTGGCAATCAACTGAAAGAGCAGGACAGGAGGCGCGTCTTCGGCAGCATCCAAGATCTCTTCCTCTTTCTCTGTCGGCATCGCCACATCATCTCGAAGGTTCTTAAAGACGAGCGCCATGAAGGTGTATCCTCGCTCGAGCGCGGTCACAAAGATTCGCATCGACATGATCGCCTCGAGGGCTTCCTCCAGGGCTTCTCGGGCGAGGTGCTCGATGGCGTCAGGATCCGCAGCAATCTCGGACGGAGAAGAAGGCTTCTGAACGAGTCCAGAGGAAAGTCGGTGGATGAGAGCGTCGAAAGAGGCCAAGAGAATGGCGGTAGGAGGCAATCCAGCCGTGGCATTAGCACTCGGGAGATCCTGATACTTCTTGGGAGGGGACGAAGGTCGAGAAGCAGCTCGAGAGGGTAGCATCGCAGCCATTTTACCGACGGTAGTGGCAGCAGGAAGCACCGTGTGATCTTTCGCCAGGGTCGCGAGCGCCTTAGCCATCGTCTCCGGGCTCGGAGGTCGGCCAGCCATCAAGACCGCTTGGTCCTGGGTTCCGTACTTGGTAGTGCATAGACAAAGGCCCTTCCAGATGGTAGCGACGACGACAGTGGCAGTCCAACTCTCGCCATCTTCCTTGCAATCTTTACCGACGTACTCCAAGACCTTTCGAGCGCCATCGACCTTGCTGGCGAACAATCGGAGACAGGCAGGGATGTGGTTCGCCGCCTTAGCAGGCAAAGTAGGGGGAAGGGGTGTAGCAGTGCCACCTGACGCACCCTGTGGGAGCTGCTTGGCCGAAGTGAGAGGAGAAATCGAAGCGCCAGGGTCGAGCGCATTCAGTAGTTCCTTCTTCAAGTTGCCCATCAGAGGGGTCACAACTCTAGCGACGACCGAATCGAGCTTGTCCATGACAGGACGAAGCATATCCATGACGAACTTGGGGTAACGTTCGGTCTCTAAAGCCTCTTCGAGGACTTCGCATGTCTCCCAGGCCGAGTGGCAGACCGAGATGGCAAAAATCTGAGTAGGGTTGAACATGGTCGGCCCAATCGAAGGGACCGTCAGAGTGAGATTCAAAGGAGTCGCAAACGTCGCATCGGTGACGGCAGGCAGGAGGAAGTACTCCAACCGAGAAATGTAAATGGTCAGAGATCGAACGGCGATTCGAAGAACGGCTCGGAAAAGATAGGCGTCCGACTGCGGCTTGGGAAGCTCCTTAACGACGGCTTCTCCGAGCGTCCAACCACCATTCTTCTTGAATCCGCGTTTCGCTTTGAAATCAACGCCGAGACAGACCTTGTTGACCTGTTCGCTGAGTCGCAAGCCGATAGCATCGATGAAACCGGCACCTGCGGGAGCTTCAGCGGCGATAGGCATAGCTGCGACTTCTCCAGCAACGGCCCCGCTGCTCCTCGAACTTCCGGGAAGACTGGCTGTCTTTCCGACGCGAGGAGCTTCAAAGAGCGTCGGAACGGCCGGGGCCGGCGTCTTGCTCAACGCCGGAGCGGTGGTAAGGGATGATATTCCACGAGTTAAGCTACGAGGTCGAGGAATGGCCGCGGTGCCTGTCTTGCCGTTCGCGTGAGTGTGCGCGACGCCATTCGCAAGGGGACCAGCCATGACGCCGTTAGCGTTGACCTGTGTTGTCATTGTCGGAGGCTGCATGCTGCCGTCGATGAAAGAGTTATTTCCCGGCGCGGGCGATGAAGGCCTCGAAGCACGCAGAAGCGGGAGGGAAAGAAGGGAGTGCATTTCGGGACGAAGTTGCGAGTAATTAGTCGGAGGAAAAGACGGGGAGACGGTAAGGGGAAGAGTCAAGTAAATGAAAGCCTATTTGCTCATCGAATGTAGTGAAAAGGGACCGGGTGTGGCAGACGATCCTTGGGAAAACTTGTTGTCTATGTATCTATGGGGTATTTGCGTAATTGCGAGGAGTGACGTGTGGAGAGTGGAATTAGGAAGGGAGTGGCGAGGTAGGGTGGCAGGGGAGAGGTTGGCGAAATTATCCCATTCGAGTATTGTATTATTAGGTCCAGGCTTGGTTGCAAGCTGTTGAAGGATGATTGATTCGCTAGGGATGGGATGTTATGGAGGTTTGCTTGCACTGTCCAGGAGAGTGATAATCTGTGGCCTTAGTCTGAAGTATGTCTTCGGCAGGCTGATTTGCGGAAGGAAGAGAGGAGAAAAACCAAACAAGGTCAGAAGGGGGCAAAATGAGAGGCGACATTGCGAATATTGTATAGGGGAGACATCTGGCGAGACTCACCATGTAATGTCGGGTGTTAGACCACTATAAAATCCTTTCGATTTCTTCATCGGGATATGGTAATTCGTCCAGAGGCGATGGTGTATATCTTGTTGATCCTCTACTGAAGATCCGGATGAGACGAATTGGTGCGTCTCAAGAGATTGATTTTTTAAGGCGTTTGTGATTAGAGTTTTATGTGTGATTTAGATGTTTGTTCTTTTCCTGATAATACTTGCAAGGAGGTTTGTCAAGATACGTGAACGGTTTGTTGTAGTTGGAAGTACAGAAGTATGGCTGGGATTACGTTGAATTGATCAAGTGTTGTCGACCGAGATGAAACGACGTTGATTAAAAACGGATGACTGAGAAAAGGGAAGTGAAAACGGTGGAGGACCTAGGCTCCATGGAGCCCGCGTGCCCGGCGCCCTTGCCCCCGTGCCCTTGCCCGTCCGTCCCAGTCTCCGTTTACCCAGCGGTGGGCCCTTCTTTCCCTCTATCAAAAGGGCCCGGCCCCCTGTCTCGCGGGGGAAGAGGGGGAAAATCCTGCAGCCAATCACAGTCCTTGGAAAAATAGCCATTAAACCTCGTTCGCCGCGGGGGAAGGGGGAAGAGGGGTGGGTGGGTGGCAAAACCACCAAACCCCCCCTTCAAAGAAACAAGAGGTCGGTCAATCATCAGGTCTGCCTTTCAAGTTTCAACCATTATGTCATAAGTGTATACATTATGGTACAGATCAATAGCCAAGTACATATAACAAATAACAAAGAAAAGGACCGAAAGGGTTGGAGGGAGACATGGTATAGGGGTTAGGAAAGAGGGATACGATTGCAATATCTCTCCTGTCACCGACTAGGATTTTAACATTTGCCTCAACTCCAAACTCAAGCCATCCCAGAAAGGATCCATACCCTCCCTTGTTTCGTCAATACCCTGGACGACATAGGCCTCATCACTTCCCTGGGAAGCACCACCCCGTTTCTTCTTCTTCGCGCTTGTACTTGACTGAGAACCTAGCGTCTTCGGAGTTAAAGGCGCGGCGACATCCGACGTCGACTTGGAATCGGATTCAACGGTGCTCGCAGTGTCCTCATCAGCGGCAGAAGCCCCGTCGCTGACAGTGGTATGTTGGTGAACGAGGTGAGAGAGATACGACGTGGAGAATCTGGGCTGCTCTGGGATTGATACTTCGATCGGAGGACCAGAGAACCAGAGCACCTGGCCCGTCTTTGGATCTCGGTCGAACATATTGACTGTGTTGTAGAGCGAAAACATCCATTTAGTATGATATCTTAATGGATATGGATTCAAAACAACGCTCGTTCCACACTCACCTGCATCTTCAGACAACTTTTCCACCTCGCACATCCTGTTGAGCCTCTCCTCTCCTTTATAGACTCCCGCAAAGTCCGTGACGGGTCCCGTGTGAACCGGGATTGCACCATCATTCCCACTCACGCTTCTGTGCAGGTCCGCAGCCGACGCAGACGACGAGGACCGCATGGTGGGAACTGGGGCGTAATTGCCAGGTGAACCGCCTGCCTGTGGCTGAGCCAGGACTGAGGGGTGGGGCTTGACGGCGCCGAGCATATAAGGGTTGTATGTCGAGCCTCCTGGTTGACCAGGAGGGAGGTGCCTCGGCGCTTGGGAGTATGGAACGGGTGCCGGACCGTAACCTGGCGGAGGAGGAGGAGCGAAAAAGGGCGCTTGCGAGCCGGTCTGCGTCATCGGATAACCTGTGGGCGAGAAATTCTAAATATTAGCGATGACTCCTCTTAAGCATGTCACATAACAATGTACTCACCACCGACAAGCGGCACGTAGCCCGGCTGCATCATTGGCTGCAAACCAAGATTGCCGTAAGGCATGTTATGCATCATGGTGTGCTGCTGCGATCCTTCCCCTGGTTGATCGATTCTAGGCTTCTTGGGTGGTCGTCCGACAGGCCGTTTGATGGACCCCTCGGCACCATGGACTTTCGGTGGACGGCCAACAGGACGCTTGATAGGCGGAGTCAAGAGACTCGCCGTCGTTTGACGATCCGACATGCGCTCCGACATTCGCTCTTCATCTTCCCCGTCAACAGCACCTTTGTACGATCCCAGAGAACCACCAATGTGACCGGTGATTCCACGATCGCCAGGTCGGATGCCTTGTTTGAAGGGACTCGGGAGGAGTCGAAGTGCATGTGGCCCTTTGTCGAATGGATGTACCGACATGAATTCCGTCTTTCTCAGCTCTTCTGGAATGCAGGCACCCCAGTTCTTGATCTTGATAGATGCTCGGTCCTTTTCATTGTACCTTGAGTTACAGACGTAAAGAGGCCATCCAGGATACCACTCGGGCGCCTTAGGTCGTCCTCGAGTTGCTTTCGTGTAGTATTGACAGCCAACTCTTTCGATCAGATCCTCAACAGGATGGTCGACAAAGTTACCCGTTTTTAAAATCTCGTCTTGGTAGAACATGCGGTCAATGGTGTGGACGATTTGCTCCGGTCGAAAGTACCAGCAGATGGTAAGGTGGTGTCCGGCGTTGCGGATTTTTCGGGGGATGTAGGTTCGGAATACTTGGCCAATGATAGGCCTACTTGGGTCGTCGGCGTTCATGACGTGGACAAAGTCACCTATTTGCGACCGCAGCTTCGTCAGCGTCACATCCTGCGGTTCGAAGTCACATCGCTTAAACTCACCTAGTTTGTATGACATCCCCTTGTACCTTGCCTCTCGGGTTATAGCCCTGTCTTTGCTTTGCACTCGAATGCTCGCGAAAGCATGTTCCTCCGCAGGCATACCACCGTCGGTCGGCATAAGCTTTGCATTTCCAGGACCGGCCGACAGAGAAGCGTAATACGTGGTAGATGGAGGAGGGACCCCTTGTTCATGTGCGGATTCAGTGGAGGACGTGAGGCGTTGATACAGACGCTGTGGCGCAATTAGGTCAGGTTAGTGAGCCAAGGTTTGGAAAAACAACATCAGTGGGCGCAGAACGCAGGACTCACCTGAATTTCGAGTACATTCCCATACGCCGCATGCCCGATTTGGAAAGTCCGCCTGGCCTTTTCGAAAAGTCTGCTCATTTCTAAATCGAAAGCTCGAATGCTGGGGAAACTGTTTCGCTGGAGACGTTCCTCGATGATTCGGAGAGAGAGAGGATACTGATAGAAGAATGGATTCGAATGGATTCGATCAGGTTACTGTTGCTTAAGAAAACCAACTAGGCTAATTGCTTACAGTGTATGACAAGAACGGAATCTGACTCTGTTCTGGCACTGAGCCGAATATACTGGCTGGGGTCTCGCCGCTGCACAACGAATTTGGGTCAACGAACGATTCCCATTCTTCTTTCCGGTTCAATCCACTCACTGTATGTTCGTGAACGCCTTGAGTCTCTCAATCACACTAATGGCCAATATCGGCCAATTTGGCACATCTTCGTTCCAATCATCTCCCCACCATCCCGACCCGGGCACAGTATTATTTGGATCAGGTCCATCAGAAGGATCGGGCAAATACTCCTCTGGTCCACTCCACTGTTTCAACCCCGCGTCCATCGCAACCCTCATCCTCTCGTGCTCGTCAACCGTGGCTACGTCAGCTGTGGCCATCTCATCGTTATCTCCGATCGTCTTTGTTGGTGAGGACCCTCGGCTGTAGGTCGAAGACGCAACAGCAGCACTGGGTGGAGGGGGTGGACGCATCATGGCGCTGCTTGGAGTAGTTATCGGTGTCGGCATGTATTCAGGTGCGGGTCTGGATGGCCTTATGGATCTTCGCCTCACCGTGTGGAGGAGCGGTGGCGGTTGCATAGGCGTTGGGGGAGGGAAGATGCCATTGTTGACCCTGGCTTCGTAGAGTCGGTATATCATACCCTGAGAGCCACGCAAGATCAAGGTGGTAAGTTTTCAATCAGGAGGTGGCGGCGAGCAAGGGACTAACCTCTAGGAACTCTGCATCCTTGTACAACTGAGAGTGTTCATCATTGACTGCGGAAACAATTATATGTTAGCTGGCATGTTTTCCGAGCGCGGGGCTGCTGGCAACTTACAATGCTTCGCATTCAAAAAAATCTGATGCATATCTCGGAAGAAGTCTGCTGGGGCCGCAAACTCGTTCCTGTCCAGCCGGCTCTATCAGATGTAAGAAGGATATGAGCAGTCGTTCCTGCGCACGAGAGAGACAACAGGGAACTCACCTTGATAATGTCCAGGGACATTGGGTCGGGAATGAACGCATAATATTGAGCGAACCGTTGACGATCTGGCAAAGTTCGAAATTCCTTGGATAGCATCCGTTTATGACTCCTCTTGTCGATTGCATCCCCTCTGAATCGTTGGTGATTGGAAAAAAAGGCGTGCACGACGCAACGGTCAGCCGCCAAGAAAGCAAGAGAAGTGTTGTCGAATAGAATCATCGCGCAAGACAGGGCCAACTCACTTTCCCTCCTTAGCATTCAACACCGTATTGTAAATCTCCCAGCATGCGTCAATCTGTACTGGCTCCATGTTGGGATCGTTGTGTTATTCGTGTCGTCGTGCAGGAAGGTGTAACGCCAAGTGCGGGTTGTCCGCAAAGGAGTGAGATGGTAATGGATGTTTGTCGCGTGGAGGTCGAAGGATGCGATTCAATGACCAGCTCGCCACTTGATACAGATTTGCGAAATGTAGGGAAGGATCGTGAATTGCGACTGCTGTTGTTAAAGGCGTGCTGGTGTACCTTGTTATCAATCCCAGATAAGGCCGAGAAGTCGAGATGAAAGCCAATCCTACTCTTCCCTACCCAAACGTAGAAGGGGGACAGGACGCGATGGGATTGACACGGTCGAAGCAAGCCAGAGGCGACAGGTTTGCGTCACGTGATTAGAGTTTCTCCCTTCCCGGGGGTTCTCTCTCTGCCTATACTTTGCCGCTGATATTCCATTCCATTCCGGGTGAATCGCAACGATTAGCTCACCGTTCACGATTTGGGACCCCTCAAATCCAGCCAGACCGTAAAGCGCATTATGTGGGTGGAACCATCTGTATCTCTACCAAAACTACAGGCAATCATCCCACTAGGCTAGACGTGGCGTACACCGGGTGATATCACTTCATCAATCATTAAGATTCATATGGTGGTGGTCGTGATGTATCCTTAGAGTCAGACGAGTTTTCATTCTGTTCGTTACACCAGGTCGTGTCCTATTTCTTATTCCCCTCCGTAGCCGTGAACTATAAACTAGCCTTCACCGCCAAAGTACTACCTATTCCTTAGATACCGCCATCAAATTGATGCCTGTCCTTCCTTGGTGTTCATCCGTTCCAAGAGGGCTTGCAGGCGGTCTTCCACCTTTTTGGCGTGAGAGACCTCAGTCGACGGTGATTGTGGTTTGGTCACCTCGGCTGGTTTGGGCGATGGATCCGGAAGGATTCTAAACCTGCCATCCATCCCGTTCTTAGACAATTCTTCGAGGATCTCAGCTATATCAGCGGAATTCGAGTAAAAAACCTGAGTAGGTGGCCTCGGCTGTGGTGGTTCAAATCGACCGAGTTGTGGGGTCGTTTGTGGGGTATCCTCAAGCTGCTCCATCGTGTCCATACTATCGCTTTCAACAACACCCCACACCATCTGACCATCTTCCATCTCTCTGATCTCGATGGCCTTGCTACCCCTGCCCTTTGGCTCAAAGACCGACAATAGCTGAGGGACTGTGGTGCCTTGTTCCTCTTCCTCCGTGTAGAGGTCGAGCAACGATGCCGAACCAGAGTGGCGAGATGTCACCGGCTCCAGTTTCAATGATCTGGCAGAGCGAGATGGTTGCAGAGTCTTGGATAATTTGTCTTCCGTCCCCATCGGCGGAGTACTAAACTCCTGTTCCAGGAGTTGGTCAGCACTGGTTCGCTGGACTGGCTTGCGATGAGTCGACGGTCTTCGCGTTGGAAGAAGGGACTGATTTTCTTCGTGCTGGGCAGAGGGCATGACCAGTTGCTCTGGGATGGAAGATAGAACGATCGTCCGTCGAACGATTCGGTTACGAGAAGTGGTCTTGGAAGCCGAGGGTTCTTGTTGAGGAATGTCGAATGCTCGTGAAAGTTCTTGTCGGATACGCGGTGAGAACCGGGCCTCATCAGCAACAGGAGAACTTATCGGCATTCCCACGGCCTCCTTTGGTTGGTTTCGTTTGGATGTTTTCCGGACGAGTAAGGAAGGTTTGCGGGCCAACTTGGCCATGAATCCCTTGACTCCGCTTGGTGTTTCCATGATATCGCCACTGTCCATCTCGGGTGTTCTCACACCAGTGAAAGCACCTTTGGCCGCCAATGATGACTTGTTACGCTTGTGTCCGGGCACGGGACCGATCTGGCCGATCTGTTGCTCTTGCCGCCCTTGCTGCATTTGCTGCATCTGCGGTGAAGCAATTGGATTGGTAGATACCTGTACGGAGGACTCGACCAACTTAGGTGAACCAATGACTAGTGGTTTGCCCTTCTTGGTTCCTCGTCTGCTTAAACTCTGAGAGGCATTGCGTTGTAGAGACGCCGTAGCCTGTGCAATCCTAGCTTCGTAATCTCTTCGAATATCAGGATCATCTTCCAGTCTGGGACTTCCGATAGACTGATGTCGTTGATGAGCAGATGGTTCTTGACCTTTAAGATCATCGGCACGCCTCCAAGGGTCTCCCAGACCCGTTTCGGGGGTTGATGGAATCGATCGTTCACTCCTGGCCTGGGTGAGGACTCTTTGTGCGTGATCGTTAGCTGATGATGGTGTTCGTGCGAGACTGGAAGAATTGGTAGAAGAAGCGGTTACGTTCCGTTGTAAGGTCGGTACAATCGGGGTTTGTACTGCAGACTCATGCAGCACCGTCGGAGTCAAAGAGCGAACAAAGTCCGAAACACCGTCGTAAGATGACATTTCGGGCTTTCTTGCTCGGACGGGTGGGCCCATTCGAAGATTCAAAGATCTGGTCGGAGGTCGAGATTCCTCTAATAAAGCCCGTCGAACATCTTTAGCCACTTGCACCAACCTGTCTTGCACCTCGCGTATCTCGTCAAAGGAGATATCGTCGTACAACTCGGTGTCTCCCATCGGTCTTTCCGCGGGCGGTGTCTCGGTCGCTCGTCCGAGCAAGACGTCGTCGAGTGAGAGTGCGTCCATCGTTGAATCATGGTAGGAGCTAGCAGATGAATGAACCGATTGCGTTTCCAAATCCGATTCTGCCGCTTCCTCTGCGTAATACTCTGAGGGATCGAAAGTCGTGTCAAAGTCGAACGTGGTGTTGTGCGCGGCTGCCGAAGTGGGTGGGGAAATTACACCGGTCGAAGAAGGGTATATGGAGGATGTGTCTGCGCTCACTGTTCGTTTATGTTTGTCGTTATTGCTATAGTTTGGGTTATGGTTGTACTTACCTCCGTGGATGGCGTCCAAGAAACTTTCAGCGGAGGGTGAGCTAGCAGAGGCAGCTCGAATCATGGAGGATGAACCTCTACCTGAGCTCAGTTTACTCGACGGGCGAGAGTAGCCTACTAGTCCCGGTTGAGAGATTGAACGTGAGTGTCTCCGTTGATCGAAACTCTTCGAATCTGAGGAAGGCCTCGTGGGCGTATATGGCCTAGGGAGACCAGGAATATAACCGCCTTGCAGGGAGGTCATGTTGACAGGTGATGCGGACGAATTCGCCTTTCGATGCGTCTTGGTCGGTGTCGCGTACTGTGCTAGTTCTTCAGTTGATGATTCTGTCCTTGGGATGGGAAGAGGAAGAGGCGGCGGCGGCGGGAGATGTTCACCGTCGACCATAGTTGCGAGATTATCGTGAAATGCGGGAGACCGTGTTATTGAGACGTTTCTCGCTCTGTGAGTCTTGACAGGAGTCTGTGTGGGGGATTCACCAGTGGAGCTGATACCATCTCGTTTACTGATATCCTCTTCGATTAACGCTAGTGCTCGAGATACTCTCTGTTGTGCGGAGAGTGGTAGGATCTGCAACAGGGATTTCCGTCGATCGCCGCCTCCCCCTTCCCCTCCTGCCAGGTTGGTAGCACTAACGGGTGTCAAACTCCTCTCAGATGACGGCGACTGATACTGATTGGAATTTTCCCGAGACATCTTAGCGAGGAGACCAATCGCGGGTGGTCTCCACGGTGCATCCACACTCATTGATCGTGAGAGATTGCTCGACGCTGTTGAAGCCGCGGAGAAAGTTCGGTCGCCAGCAGGTCCTGTTGGTGTGGGCGTGTTGGAGTGACTAGCGAGAGAGCCGAAGCTGATGCCGACGGAGGTTTCGGCTTCTTCACTACCGTTACCACTACCATTGAAGACGTCGACGAGATCACGCCCATTGTGGCCTTTTTTCTTAGCCTTGCGAAGAATCTCAGCGTCTCGAAGTCGTTCGGACGCACTAACCCCAAATCCTTGGTCTGATCGATTTCGAGAAAACCCAAGACCTGTTCCAGACGATAGCGGGGGCTGAGTTTGGTGATCATTGTGTCGACTGAAAGCCGGGTGATGTGATCCAGGATCAATCGTGTCATTCCCAGATAACCATTCTGCAGAGGGACTCTTTCTGAAGTCCCCACTTCCCAACCCAGAATAATCGATCCCCAATCCCACACCCCCATACCGCCCAGACTCGACTTCCTGAATTTCTCTTATAACAAGCTCTTCTTCCTCTTCCGTTATGTAATTTTCACCACCCCCGTTACGTTGAGACGCGAAAAGAGATTTCAGGTCGCCAAGCGGTCGGGAAGTGTTAATGTAAGGGCTAGAGGTGGATGGAGGTGAATCGGCGCGGAGGAGGGAGAATCGTTTGGAAAGTCTGTTGAATTGGCGTGCGTTGATGTGAGAATTTGAAGTGTGAAAGTGTGAGAGTGTGTGAGTGTGAGAAATCATGCATCAGGATATGGAATCAGACGCAACAAGCTTAACAGAGGATTGGCAGGGCGAGAAGGCCAAAATAAAGGCAGGGAAATTGGAAATATCACACTCACGACCCAATAATCATCGATCCCCTAAAATCGCCCATCTCCCCCAACCCCCCCAAACCGACTTTCGCTCCACTAATTTCACTCGACGCAGATTTTGAGCGCGGCATGACGACTTGATTAACGCCTTGATGTGAGAACGGAGGGTTGGGATGTGTGAGAAGCTGAGGATTAGCATTATCGTGTACTTCTGGCTTGGACGAATCGGATGGTCGTCGTCTACGGAGCCTCATGGCGGTCCCGGGTTGGAGGAAAGGATTAAAGTTGAAAAAAACAAGGAATAATAAGAAGACGTGGAGGGTGTGAGTGCGGGGAGCGAGATGTCTTGTGGTGGAGGGAAGAATGAGCGTGATGGTCGAGGCTTTTCGATTGTGCCGTTGCCGGAAGTTGCCCTGATCAATGCAAAAGATCACGCAGATGATTGTTGAGGAGTAACTTGAGTGTTAATTGGCCTTAAGTAGTCCAACTCCAGTTCCCGCTTCTCAATTCACTCTCTTTCATGCACATACACACATACACACACACACAGACACACACACTCTCTCTCTCCCAGTAGCAATCCCGCTGCTGACGGTCAGATTGCCTTCGAATAGCGCACCCAAACACATACACCCCCTTGCGAATTTTAAATTCTTGAAACACCCTTTCCCTTGCAGTCACCGGGTGTTTAACTTTCGGGGTCGGTATGTCGTGAGTTTATCGCTCAGGATGCTTAGCCTCCGTGTGAGTTGCCTGGAAGGCATACTAAAAGAGAAGACTCACTGACTGAACTACGTGGTTGTGTGACCTTCAACCCCAAGTTGTATAGAACCTTCATCTCATGGTAATGGTTGTTGGTTGGGTTGCCCCCCCGCCTTTCGTGTTGTTTCCCTTGGCCACTCCTGTCCGTCCCACCCCGCTCTCCTTAATTCCACTGCCAAAAGATAATCAACGCGTTTGAACAGGGCATGAAGGTGAGTTCGTTCGTCAGGGCGTGCCTGCCTGCCCTGACCTGTTTCATCTCTACCCCCTAACCCGATTGCACTTTACGCCCGCGTTCCACTCCTCTCCTCTCACGCCCGTGTGATCCTCCTATTTGAGAGGTCTCCCTCCTCCCGCCCCTCCTTTCTTTCAACGCTAGTATCCTCCTCTGTCACCCTAACACAGCATTGGAACGGGATTCCTTCAGGCAAGATTTGGGATGATTACACCCCCCTTAGTTGTCTGTCGATCAACGGTCAACTTCCCGCCCGCCATATCAAGGAGGAAGGGAATGAACAGGATGGGATGGGCCTGGAGTAGTTCACATTATTAGACCTTCTGACTTTACTTTCCAGTGCCAGTGGCTAGTCAAGACGCGGAGGACGCAGAGACGCGGATGTTTCGGTACGTGTTTCATTTTGTCACATTTGATTGTTCACATCCACTTCTTCTCTTTGCATACGATGATCAACTCAATTGATGAGGATGAATGCATTTTATTTCTCATGTGTCATTCATTTATCTAATCTCACTACAAAAATAAAATCCATTTAAAGGAAGAAGAGTGATTATACTAACACAAAGTGTCAATCTCATCGTGTATACCTTTTCAACATAATGTTGATAGGACATCTGCCAAATGATCTCAGGAAGAGCGTCCAAAGTACCACGGAAGCGGCGACGTGATTCCCGTGCTACTCCGTCTGCATCGCGAATATCCATCTCTCGTGGCTTGTCGAGAACAGAAAAATACGGCGAGTCAAAGTAGGACCAGTGGACGGTCGCACCTATCGACTGTTTGTCTTCATCTTCTCATTATTTGAGTCCATCGAATGTCGATCGAAAAATCGTGAGAGTCGGATTCTTTCGGTAGGTATCACTTTCCACATTCCACGCATATGCTTCTTATCGACGTACCAATCAGGGCAACCGTTTTATGCTTTCCTTCCCGTTTCCCAAATCCCTACTCATATGAAACATAAAACTCAACCCAAACTCTATTCCTTCTCCCAATTCCAATTCCTTGATCCCCTTTCCACCTTCCCACACATAACGATCAAACCCCGTCCGATTTCAAAAACGATCCATAGCGATCCGGCTCAAAGATATCCCCAATTTCCCCCGAAGAGAAAAAAGGGAACGTCCGAGCAGGGATGCAGGCTGTGTCTCAAGATAGAAAGCGAGGGGGAGGAGAATCGGGTGCATGAGGAGGAAGTAAGAGGATGAGAAGATGCAGAAGAGAGAGAGAGCGTAGAGCGGTGAGGTTGATGTTGATGATGAGAGGAATTAAAAAAGGGGGGGGGGGGG
>JANGFI010001810.1:0-16081 GCA_025758705.1 Goffeauzyma gilvescens | reverse complement strand
GGGGGGGGGGGGGGAAGATAGGTGTTCGACGCAGCGAAAGGTGCATGGGTATGCAAGAGGTAAACGGTGATGGGGACGTGACGGAAAAATGATCCGAAAGACCTCGGGTACTGGAAGAAAACAATCGCCGAAAGAGCAGGAGCGAAAGCTCGACTGCTTGATCCGCTTAGCGGCCGACATTGTTACCGATGTTGACTGCGGGTGATACGTGGGGAGCGTTAGCAATGCGGTTCGACAAGTCGGGTGCGAGTCACATGCGTTAATATTAGACTAGGAAACACATTAAACTCACTATCCATTGAGACTTGTGGACGCGTGATCTCAAGACCGGGCCTTCAACCTTCCACAGCGAAGCCATCAAACTCGGTTTGGCCAGGAGCGAGTGTCGCTTGTAGGCTCGAGTCGCCGTTGTTCAGAAAACAGTAACCGAGTTCTGAAGGCGGTGAGTCGTCGGCCTTGTCGTCGACACCAAGGTCGCCGCGGGCGACATCAAAGTGCCTGGTGGTTGATATCTCCTGGAGGACTTTTAAAAGACTGGGATCGTCATGTTCTGTCCCGTGATTGATATCGGCATCGGAATGGTGGATCTCCAACGAAGGATTCGACCCTCTTCCCTCTTCCTCAACTCCAAGCCCGAAGTCAAGACCGAGGCCGAGCCCAAACCCGACTCCGAGGTTATGGTAGTCGTCAGCCCTCCAACACATTTCCGCTGACAGCTTAGATTGGACGTCACCCGCTGCAGGGCCTTTCCAAGCTCATGTTCAATGGATTCCCTTTTCCCAATAGTCTGTAATGTACTCAAGGCGTAAAGCCGAGTCAGAAGATTGGAGTCAGGTCCAGGAACAAGAGAAGGTCCGGTCACCATCGCTGCTGGATGGCAAGTAACGTCGTTTTCTGAAAAGTACTGGGAAATGGTGTTGGGAGTAACATCGAGGTTGAGATCGTCTGAAATGTGGGTTGCCGAGGAAGGGATCGGGGACGAAGTGGGTACTCGGTCTGTCGGATTGAGTGCTGGCGTGTTCAAGGCCCCCGTCTTAAGATTGTTGATACCTCCAAAGACACCGATCAAATTCTTGACCAGTCCTTCAAGACTTTCGACTTTCGCTCGAAGCTGGATGTTATCAAAAAGCAGCCGGTCGGTCTGGGCGGTAGAGGTATTTGGGATCCCGCCACTTCCGCCTCCACCGTGGATCAGAGAAGGATTCACGGTATCACCTAAAGGCTCTTGATCGATCGGGTTCATCTTGACACATACTGTCGAGGAGCGAGAGCGAAGTCTATCATTCTCCGCTTTGAGTTCAGCAATTTCTTGCTCCAAATGATTAAGGTGGTTCTTCTTCTTGTTCCTGCTTTGTTGAGCACTCTGCCGATTACGAAGCGCTCTGGCCCGTTTCCTCTTTTCGCTCGCACTCAATGTGGTATCAGTAAGGAAACCGAGCTCAGATTCATCCACACCTTCAGGAACGAGGTAACCGTGGTATCGGATCCCTGAGGGGTGCTGGGTAGGCGAAGACGAAGGTGAGATGTCCGAGGGGTCCGAGGAACAGACCGACTCTGTATCAAACTTGCGCTTCTTGCAAAGTGGCGTATTGTGTTCGGACATGCTGAAGAGCTGTGGGAATTGAACAAATATCAGCTGGATGTAATGCAACTCGGGACCATAAGCAATAATTCACCTCTGTCTTCTTATATATGATTTTTGTTTGACATCAGGTTTGGCCGAATGCTCATGATACATGGATGGTGATGGTCGCCACACGATCGGCCAAATATACCCGACGCGGGCACCGTAATCGTCGGCTCGCGAAAGGGGGACGTGGAACCAAGAAGTCTAGAACAGTCTGTGGGCGGAGTTATAAGACACCGCGGATGGGCGATTGATAAGCTCCCGCTCACCGGAACCTTGCTTTTGACACGTCATTGTGCAAGGAGGCAGGAACATTGGGTAATACTGCACTCCCCCCCCTTGTTGTTGTTTACAACCGCGCGCTGGCGCCCGAGTCTTTCGCAAAGGTAGAACAGAACATAGCTAAGGTGGTGAAAGGTGGTGTCTACCGGTACCAATCGATGCTCGAACAAATGTACTTTACGGGTGAGCAATGTCATTGGTGGATTCTCCTCATCTCCAGCTTTCCATCAATGTATCAAATTATGCTCATATCCAGCTAGAACACCGTTTAGAAGCTTCTGAAAGGTTATATTCCACTTGCCCTTTAACGCCTTTCTTCTGGTGCAGTACTTGTGGTCTTGGTGCCCCTCTAAGGAACCGCAACCCTTCCCCCTCGGCTGAATTTTCCTTGCGCAATACATCCCGTCGGACAGCGACGTCGACCACGGGCGGATCGTCACAACTACAGCTCTACCGACGATATCGTTCATCACCAGAAGCAAATATTGCTTGAACAATTCGAGAAGAGGTGCCCTGCCAACAAAAAAGTTTGAGCGTCTTGACCGACTTTTGCACCAACATTCTGGTCCTATGCGCGACGGCATACATCGATACGTTGACACATTAAAACAAATCGTGAAGTGCCACCGGCACTCATCGAATCTCGACTACTCCAGTTGTACAGAATAATAGTATCTGGCAAATCCTAGACGCGCTTGCGACTTCCACCAAAATGCCTCTCGTCAAACGCAAGAAAGTACTTTACCATCCGCTCCCTTCCGCCTCCGCCCTTCTAGGAAACGATCATCTTCCAGCCGTCTCTGATCTCTCAATACCTTCGACAACTGATCTCGACCAGATCCCCGATGAAGGGACGAAACTCGAGGAGGTCAGGGAGAGACATCTCAGAGAGTATGTCAGGAAATTAAAATCTCAAAATGGGACATCGGAGAAAAAGAAGAAGGGGCCGGCTGCAGGGTGGAAGGAGCCAGAGGTATATCTCGTTGAGAGTACCGGGGAGATCTTCCAGGATTACGAGTGAGTGCATATCTTCTTATATCCGCTTGGAGACCGCAACGCTGAATATCCATGCAGATCATACGCTGCTCGCATCATGTACCTTCGTCAGCCTATCTTCCAGTGCGAAGGAACCGGCGAGACTGATATCAATTTTGACGAAGCCCAAGCTTCCGATATCGCTTCCAAGGCCGACACCTGGCTCAAATTCCCGAAGGGAATGCGAGGCGCAATACTCAGAAGCTGTCAATTCGTGGTCGAAGGTCGAATGGAAGACCTCGTCGATCGTGTGTGGGATCGATTTCACGATCGGTTCTTCCCGATGGACAAAGTCTATGTTGACATTGGAGATGAGAGATTGCTCGGAAACGTCTCAGAAGTCGTCCCGCCAAGTCCAGATACCAACAGTGACGACAACAGCATTCCACCATCCTCAGCCAAAAAAAAGAGGCCGCAAAAGAGCTCCGCCTATCACCGCATCGGGACCAATCTGGAAATAGATGATAAGGAGGCCATGAAGGCTGACGATCCATCGTCCTACCGATACATTGTGGACTTGATCACGAAGAAGGATCAGATCAAATATCAAAAAACCCATGTTTCACCCGACGACGAGAAAGTGTCTACCTGGAACCAAAAATTCAAGATCGAAGTGGACGCCAGCCAGCTCAGTAGAGACAGACTGTGGTTCAATAAAGTC
Organism: Goffeauzyma gilvescens; assembly: GCA_025758705.1. Lineage (NCBI taxonomy): Eukaryota > Fungi > Basidiomycota > Tremellomycetes > Filobasidiales > Filobasidiaceae > Goffeauzyma > Goffeauzyma gilvescens. The sequence continues at coordinate 12,476 of JANGFI010001810.1, read as the reverse complement.
GCTCTCAAAAAGTTCCTTCGAGAGTGGCTGGATCGAGACATAGCCATGTACTCCCCTTGGTTAGTCAACCCGATCGCAGCTCGACTTTACCAGATCCCGCAAGAGATTCCATCAAGCAAAAAGGAAGAAATCGAGGAACACCGAGAAAAAGAGTTGAACAAAAGAAGGAGACCAAAAGATGGTAAAGAAGAAGAGGTCGAGGAGAAGCCGGTCAAGAAGAAGCAGAAGAAAGAGACTGAGCAGTCGGCAGCAGCTCTAGCAGAGAAACTGGAGAAGACGAAGGCCAAAACCGCTGCAACGAAAGCCAGGAAAGCCGAAGAAGATAGAGTTCGGAAGGAGCAGGAAGAAAAGGACCGTTTGGAAGCCGAGAAGAAGAAACGACGTCCGACCAAATTCCCAGCCGAAGACTTGCTCATCGAAATGTCAGATCGGGAGAAGAACGAAGGGAAACCGAAGGAGAAGCCTTCTGTGAGCAGAGCCCTTCCATTCCCTGGTCAATTCGACACGTTCTTCTCGACGTGGTGTTTCCTCAACTCGATGACAGGGCCTCTGGCTTTGTCACCGTTCTCTATCGACGAATTTGAGAATGCGCTCTATCACGACGATCCTTACACGCCTTGCACTTTGATGACCGAAACGCACGCATCGTTGCTCAATCTCATTTCGGCTGACGTACGCGTTTCTGAGCAACCACCGACTTTCCCACTCAAAGCGTTTGGACCGCAAGAGGTAGAGACCGACGATCGGGCAACATCAATATCGGAAGAGGATGGGGACGAGCTGATGGACGAGGAGGAAGAAGAAAAGCAAGAGAAAATGGCGTTGACCGTGACAGCAGCAACAGCACATGCCGAGAAATGGGAGGGGAAAGATTTGATTGCGAAAGACGGCAGAAAGGGCTGGGAGATGTCTTTAGTGGGATGCCTTTTTCAGAGATCAAACGAAAAGACATTACCCAATCTTCGACAATATCTGCAGCATCTTCTGTTCGAAGAGGCCACCCGAAGCAACGCATCCAATGGCCGCCCGACTTGGTCCGCGACATCTACTCGCCCGAAACTCACTAAACGCCTTGATCAGCGTTATCAAACGCTTCATCCCACTTTCAAGCTCGAAATCTTGGCTTTCCTGTGCGAACTGGCTGTGCAGACGCAGGTGATACGAGAAACTTTCGAAGAGGCTGCTTCAGCTTTGACAAAGTGTCGAAACGAGCAACAGGATGTCAGGAGGGAGATCAAACGAGTCCGGGAGGAGAGTCAAACACTGGAGCCAAAGGATCCCGCCCAGACAGAAACGAAGGAGGGCGAGGAGAACGGAGAGGAGAAAGACTTGGAAGAAATTCCAACTGAAAACTACGAGCTTGAAGTGGAGTCCGTCGGATCCTCCGCCGACGAGTCGAGCGATCTAACGAATGGCGTGCAAGCTACTGCCGCCTCCCGCCAAAAGGCACTCAAGGAGCAACAAGCATTGCGGGAAGCTGAAGCCGCGCAAAAGACTGCTCAACTTGCAAAAGAGAAGGCTGAGATGGCCGTCAAACGCAAAGAAAAGGAGACGCTAAACGAACACAAACGACGACTGCAGGCGGAGGAGCTTAAATGTCAGAATGAGCTTGCACGACTGGACAGGGAATTCAGGAAAAATACTTTTGCGTTCCGAGCTGGTCCTTTTGGCGAAGATCGATTTGGAAATCGATACTGGTGGATGGACGGGTGCGGAACTGCAGACTTGGCGACACCCAGCGGCCAAATCATTTATGGCACTGGGCGAGTTTATTTGCAAGGTCCACAAGAGTGGGAACTGGAGAAGCGCGTCGAAGATCACGAATTAGACATCAAGGAGGTTGAAGAGAAGCGAGACGCCGAAGAACCGGTAGACTCGAGACTAAAGGAGGACGAATGGGCTGTGATCGATGATGTGGACCAGGTAAGTGTCAAACAAAATGGAGGTGCTGTAGCTCAAGTTGACTGTACTGACTCGGCTTCCGTCGCAGCTCCACAATCTAATAAATTGGCTAAATCCCCGCGGAAGCAGGGAGTCCAAGCTACTTGCGTTCTTCCGTCATTGGTCTTATGCTCTCGAAGGAGGTATGAAAAAGAGGCAGCAGATGTTTGCCCCTGTACAGGTAAGTCTTATGATGCTACCTCTTCTCTGATCTTTCAGTCACTGATCGTATTTCATCATCGCAGGAGCCGGCGGACGAGAGTCTGTTTGGGCGCAAGATCAGAAGGCCGGGCAATGTCAAGGAAAATTTCAAGGGCAAGAATGCGTACCTGGCCTACAAGAATACGATGAAGTAGAGGTAGACCCCCAACTCCAACTTTGATAATGACCTCCCCCCCAGCCTTTCGTTTCGCTACCTGCATCGTTTTTATTTATATGAACCGTGGCTTTAATATTGCACGTGACCCCATTTCGTTGGCCTCCCATGTGTTTACTTTGTGCCCCCATCTGCCTCGAGAATTTATTTCACCGCGAGAATCCGGGCGAACGAGGATGGAAGGACAGATGATATTGATGATCAAGTTGACATTGATATTTGGTTATCTTGGGGCCATCTGAGCTCCGTGATATCTCCTACTTGATTTGGAATACAATACACATACATACCCGCCGATCATCAATCATGTCTGAGGAATTTGGACTCAAGCGCAAGCATGTCGTATTCGACGTAGACCAGGACAACCAAGAACCTGGTCTCCTACCGGGTGGTATGCATCCTGATCGAGCTGCCAAGTTACAGAAGCGGGATGATGCTGTTGTCAACACGAACACGATTCCCAAGGTGCCCAAGGTTAGTCAGATACTCTATGTTTGATCCTGCTCCTTACTCAAGCCACCCCTTTTTCCACAGACAAAAACAGCAGCGAAGCAAAGATACCTGAAGAAGAGCAGAGACAAGCGGAAGAAAAGAGAACTTGCGAAAAAAGCAGCCGCTCCAAAGAAACCCTTATCAAATAATGAAGATGGAGCAACCACATCAGACCCAGCACCCGAGGATTCAATTTCACTTCCTGTAGCATCTACACCGGTGGAAACAACTGAAGCCGCATCCGTCCCAGATGTAAATGAAGATGACGAAGATGAAGAAGCAGTTCGTGCCAGAAAAAAGTTAGAGAAGAAAGCCAAAAGGGAGTCACGACTACCAAAGGAGATAAGAAAACCCAAGGCCTTGCCACCCGTGTCTGTCGAGACATCGGAAGAAGCTCCTGAAGTACCACAACTCGAGAAAGCCATGGATGCCGACGAGGCCGAAGCGTCGTCATCTCGAGCTTCATCACCAGTGGACGAGGATAGCCGCCTTAGCCCCGAAATGGAATTTGACGCTATTCCAGCATTCCCGCTCCCCCAGGGTGCTCCGAAAGCCGACCCCGCTCTTCTTAATGCTCAGGCACTACCGGCTGCCTTGAGAAACGCCACAATCGTGGACGACAGCACAAGGATTGGGCTTCACGAGCTCACCTATCCTAAGTCTCATTGGAAAGGGAAGGAGAAGCAAGAGACGCACATAACCGAGGAAATGAGGTTAAAGCTTGAGCAAATCGGAGTGCAGGACTTCTTCGCTGGTAAGTAATTTCCACCTTGAGCCCGTCCCTTTTTCGTGACTGACGTGTATATCGAATCTCCCAACAGTTCAAGCTGCTCTTTTGCCTGAGCTACTTCGGCTGCCGCTTTTGCCGAAACCCGAAGAGCACCTCAGCGATTACTTGGTTTCCGCCCCAACAGGGTCCGGTAAGACCTTGGCTTATGCAGTTCCTCTCATCGAGATCCTATCTCAAAGAGTCGTCACTCGTCTGCGAGCTTTGATCGTGCTTCCGACCCGAGACCTGGTCCTGCAAGTGCGCGAGACGCTCGAATCTCTTGCCAAAGGGACAGGCTTGAAGATTGGGTCTGCTGCCGGCCAGCATTCATTCGCCCATGAACAGAGTGCATTGGTGGGAAATCTGGACGATGACCTACTGGGAGGGTCTTCTTCTGTGGACATACTTATTGCTACCCCCGGAAGGCTGATGGAACATCTCAAGGAGACCCGGAACTTTTCCCTTCAACACCTTCGATTCCTGGTCATTGACGAGGCTGATCGACTGTTGACCCAGTCCTTCCAAGACTGGTTAAACCAAGTATTGAGCTTCATGAAGCCTCCCTCGTCGGATTTGGAGCTCGCTTCTCCCTCCGCCGACCGCCACGATGCTATCGCAAGCCCATGGATGCGGAATCTCATCGCGGGCCCTCCTCCATGGGAAGGATACACACCTTTTCAGTCGCAGTGTCAGAAGCTTCTTTTCTCCGCCACGCTGACCACCGACCCCAGCCAGGTCGCGGCTCTGCATCTGCGCAACCCGGAATACATTCTCGTCAAGTCGTCCAACACTGAACACTTTACATTCCCGGCAGGCTTGCAGGAGAAAATGCTTGTGCTCCCAGCGGATGTCAAGCCCCTCAATCTCTTGCACCTTCTTCACAACCCTGCGTTCAAGATCGACTCGGCTCTCTGCTTCACCAAATCAGTCGACTCTGCTGAACGTCTGGTCAACCTTGTCACTTTCTTCGAGGATGCATTCGTTGGATCTTCAAAACGATGCGTTGCCAAGACCTATTCAGGGGAGCTCAACACCTCGGAAAGACAGAAAATCCTCAAGGACTTCAAGGATGGCAAAATCAACTTGCTGGTCTGCTCCGATCTCGTCGCCCGTGGTATCGATCTGCCTTCTGTGGAACACGTTATCTCGTACGATATTCCAGTGGACCTGCGTAAATACGTCCATCGAGTCGGACGAACGGCCAGGGCTGGAAGACAAGGTGTGGCATGGTCCTTGGTTGAGAAGCAAGAGGCCAGACACTTCAAGATGATGCTTGGAGATCACCTCAAGCAGGTCAAGAAGGTTAAAATCAGTCCAGACAGCTTGGTCGACCTCAAAGAGAGTTACCAGATCGCTCTCAGCCGAATGAAAGACTTGTATGCTAAGAATACTGCGTAGAAATTGTCGTGATGAAATATATGTCATGGTCGTGATGTGCTAAGTTCGGAAGCATTCAGGGGGGATACCGCCCTAAAGAAAGTGGTAAAGCATGATTAGACTCGTGTTCACGCTCCAATCCAAACAGAAAGGTACTCACAGAAGCTTGCTGCTGTTGGAAAACAGCCAATGCGTTTTCAGGCTGGTAGCCGGCTGCCTCGGCGCACTGAAGTGCCCACTGCGTGTTCAAGTTTGTTTGGCTCTGTATTAGGCCGACGATATTCTTCTGCTCAGGCGTAAGATTGGGAATGGCGGCAACGTCTGCCGGGATGTTGTCTTGAACCGGGGCGGGGGCAGGTACAGCACCCTTGAGGTGTTGTGAGAAGCTCTTGTGATGACAATAACCTCGCACGGCTAAGCTATCAGAGAGGATGATGGCAGACCAACCCGCTTGAATCACACTGCAAAGACATGGTGGGTTTGTCAGAAACTGAAGCGGCAGCGTATCGCGAACAACTCACGGAGAATTTGGCGGAGCTTGGCCGAGAACGAAGACACGGGTAAAGGAGCGCAACCCTTCGGCCGGGACTGAATCGAGCATGGATGGAACATTAGTATCTGAGTAAATTTTGTCTGGCTGGTTAAGGGGGAGGAAGTCAAGCTCACATTCTCGAAATTCTCCATGGACAGTCAGCAGAACCCTTCCCATGCCATCTAGCGCATCTAGCTCAACAGCGTCGTATATCCATTTCTCCGGTTCTTCAAGTGGGTGGCTTGTTTTCGGGAGCGTTTCAGACAACCACACACGCAGAGCGTCTCCCTTGTTGATGACGACGGTGTTTGTTCGAGCAGTGCTCGAGATCTTGACGAGGTTTCGACTAGATGCATTTTGCCACTTGTTCCAATTGAGTTTTTCTTGGTTTGGAAGAGTGCGGTGATAGTTCGCGACCCGAGATCGGGTTGGGACGGCTGTGGCGTGGCTGAGGGAAGCAGTGGCGTTTGGAGCGTAGGCTGGGAGAAGCTGGTTTCTGTCGTTGTCAAAGAGATGGAAGAATCTAGAGCGGTTTACCGGGCAAAACAACAAGAAGGGAAAGGGGGGGAGGGAATCAGTCGATGCTCTTTTTCCGGACCGATGCAGTTGCCAAACGCACCTTGCCATGAAAGCATTCACAAACTCTCCAACCTGATTCGATTCCAGATACGACGGTTTGATTGGTGCTGGCCACTGGAGAGGCTGCGCTTTTAGGCTTTCGAGTTGAGATTCACCGATCGGCTTGGGTACGGTATTGCTTGGAATATCGAACACGACTCGAGGAACGACCTGACCGTCAAGCATAGTTAGATTCGGGAAACGGGCCGTGATTTCCCTGTTGAAATAGCGTTAGGCACCCATCCGTTTTTGTTCTTATTTTGACTTAGTGAAGCAGAATTGTGCCTGGACCCACTTGACATAATCGTCCAACTTTCCCCTTCTCTCAGCGTCCGTCCTTATCCCACATCCAAACAACACGAGCTCGCCCAGTAGCCTACAACTTGCCGCTCGTGCAAATCCACCCGAAGTCGAAACTCGCGACGTCGTACTCAGCTCGTTGAGATGGAGAGGTGTCCTCAGCTCTGGATTGTTGGATAGATCAAGTGCTCGGAGGTGCGGTAAGGTGATACCGAGGTTAGAAAATTGTTTGAGGGATGAAAGGTTGTTGGAAGCCAACGAGAGTGTGTGAACGTGCTGCACACAACGGAGGGGGGGGGGGGGNNCACCGAGGGGGGGGGGGGGGGGGGTGACGTTAGCGACGAGGTGTAGATAGTCAGATGTGATGGCGGCAGATACTCACAACATCCTCGGCAGCGATCATCTTGATCAGGACGTCTCCTGTCTGTGGAAGCGAAAGTGAATGGCCAGGGGGATAGATCTGATTCTCCTTTAACACTGGGTCGTCTCCCATTCCCTATTCCCGTATACAGTAGTAATTTGATTAGCTTCCATATGTCACACTAGCATGTCTTTTTTTTACAAAACGGGAGTTGTACCCACGCTCAGATCCACAATTCCTGGTCCTTTGAATCGTGATTTCACCCAATCGTTCATTATCGCGATATGTTTTGGTGGTGACGGTCTCGATAGAGTCCGAGTAGACCCTCCTCTTTTGACCGCAGAAATCCCGGGTCTCGACCCGACAGATGAAGGTCTCTTAGATGATCCACCAACCGCTGACTTGGACTCATCAGGCTGCACACGTTGTCTTTTCCCGATCCCCCCGCCACCGGTCAAATTCCGGGTCCCGATTGGGTTTCGAGCGTTCCCGCCTGCGCCAGATAGGGATCCAGGAGCGCCAGACCTCTTGACACCAGCAAGAGAAGGGGATCCTCGAGGCATTCGAGCGAGTAAATCATCTGCTGCCATTCGACTACCACCTCTACCTCCTCTGGAGCTTGATCCTGAGCTACTCCCTCGATTAGAAGTAGCTTGCTGGATCGCAGAGGAGAGAAGCTCTCGTGGACCTCGAGAGGAGGCAGGATATCGGTTAGGAGAACTCATAATGGCGTCTTCGTTCGGGGAGGAGTTTGTGGGGGGAAGTGGTGGGAAGTATGGGCCGTCGATATCAAGGTCGTTCGGGAAACGGTGAGAAGGTCGTCGTGAAGGGTCGAAGGGGATGGAGGGCCGATAAGATCCAAATCCAGGGATGCTGACCGTTGGATGCTCGATGAGAAGAGAATCAGGTCCGTGATTCCAGAGAGCTTGTGGAGCGAGAGCCCTCAAGCCGGTGGTGTAGGAAGATTGGGAAGACTGGGTTTGAGATAATTGAGAAGACTGTAATGATGTGGCTGAGGTGGCGGTATCACTGACAGGCGATTTGGGGGTATATGAAGTTGATTGTTCCCAGGAGGACATACACAGGCTCGAGATCTGAGCACTCGGAGCCTTGGACTAATGAAATTGAGACTGCGCAGTTCTGTCCGTTTGATCCTCGTACCGATCCTGACTTAATTCCTGAACAATGTAGACATGTGAGTTTGACAAAGGAAGGTCGGTAGCCGCTGTTTGAAATGTTCCATTGACTTCGTCCAAGCATGCCTTCTTTGAGTTCGCAAAATGGACAGTACAAGGAGGATGTTACGGCGTATATGCAGCAGGGGGGGATAGACAAGGGGAGAAGATGGTGTGATTGCGGTCAGGCCAATCTTGCTGAATCGATGTTCTGTCGCGACGAATCTCTAGAAGCGCATTGCAATTGATCGAAAGGTGAGAGACGAACATCATCAGGAAGGGCAACCCAGTTGGCTTGAGAAGTGGGGAGTACAGTAACTGCACGACAGTTGAGGCACGTGACATGTCAGCCCAAAACTCTGGTGGACACCAGTATACTCTTATGTCCGCAACCAAGAGTCGTTGATGTGCCCCGGAGTTGACTCACGCGGTCTGCCGAGACTTAGATTCGCCCGTTTCGACGAGGAAGGGGTTGGGGGGTTCAGTTGCAGGTACAGTGTTAGCAGTCTCGACTGTAATGTGGGGAAATACAATCCCCCAATTACGCGGGCGGACAAAGGTGGGCTGGGCTGGCGGTTTAAACGGATTTCGGCCGCGCCCGTATGAGTATGTGGGTAAGTGAATACCAATCAATAGCGGGGAACTGGGACTCTTCCTGCTCCTTCCTTTTCTTCTTCCCCGCATCCCGCAACACTTTTGATTCACAACATCGCCAAAATGCGCAATTGACCGAGGTTTAGCTCTGCCTGGCTAGGATTGACACAGGAAACCCGACCTTTCCGAGAAGCAAGGCCAAAAATCAAAGGGGATAAGAGGTCAGATCACTCGACTGGACCGACCATACAAGATCTTTTGAGCTGCTCACACCATCAGCTCCAAAACGCTGACAACCATTCAAGAAAAGCAGGATCAAATTGAACATCCTCTTCCAGCCCAATCGTCTGGTGCCTGCCTCGAGCACACTTTCAACCTTTACACGCTTCATATCACCCTATCCACAATGTCTTCTGTCACCATGAGACCTGTCCTCAGGACGGCTACCACCACCTCCCGAGTCCGACTGCCCTCTGCTTCTCGACTCATTTCTACCGCTCGGGCTCGAGCTGCCCTCAGCACGGTCCCCTCGTCTGCTCTAACCGTCCGACGGTGTCTTCCTCAGGCTCAGCTTGCCACCAAGCGATTCTACGCACAGGTCGGATCGGCACCGAAGAGCAAGAAAGTATTCGATAGTGTCGATGAGGCTGTCAAGGATGTCAAGAGCGGTGATATCTTGCTTTCAGGAGGTGAGAGACTGCTCCCTATTATTTTATTTCGGCCATGTCCTTCTCCCCGCACGCGCTAGTATACTGACGCTTATTGCTGCTCCTGAAAGGCTTCGGTCTATGTGGTACTCCCAACACATTGATCGCGGCTCTCGGTAGACGATCAGACCTCAAGGACCTGACCGGTGTCAGCAACAACGCCGGTACGAATGGCAAAGGTCTGAGTGTCTTGCTCGGGCAAGGCAAAATCTCCAAGATGATCTCCTCGTACATTGGAGGAAACAAGATCTTCGAAAACATGTACCTAACTGGACAGATCGCAGTTGAGCTCACACCCCAAGGTACGCTAGCTGAGAGGATCCGAGCGGCGGGTGCGGGTATTCCGGCATTCTACACTGCTACGGGTTACGGAACTCCTGTGGAGCATGCGACAGTGGCGCTCAGGAATGGCCCGGACGGCAAGCCTATCGAGTTCCCAAAACAGAGAGAGGTCCGAGAATTTAACGGAAAGAAGTACTTGCTTGAGGAGGCCATTAAGGGTGATGTAGCCATCATTCGAGCGTGGAAAGCTGACGAGGCGGGTAACTTAATCTTCCGGTGAGTCACGGATTTCAATTTCCTGCAAGACAGTAATAGTTCAACTTTCAGCTACTGAACCTCCTGTTTGACATTAGATACGCCGCCCACAACTTCTCCGGTGCCATGGCCCGATCTGCCCGAATGACCATTGTTGAAGCGGAGCACATCGTCCCCATTGGAGAGCTGGACCCGATGCAGATCCACGTCCCCGGAATCTTTGTTAACCGAATTGTTCAAGCTACGACCGAGAAGGAGATCGAGATCGAGACGATCCGACCTGAGCCAGGAGATGATGCCAAGGCGGCGAGCACTTTGGGATCAGGTGAAGCTAGACGAAAGAGGGAGATGATCGTGAAGGTGAGTTTGCCGGCATGGAAAATCTTTCCCTTTTCTTTGCACTTTGCCTCTTTTCTGTTTCCCACCAAATGTCGTGGTATCGTGATCTCTGTCAACTAACTTATGCAACCATGTGACATGTACAGCGAGCGGCGCAAGAGCTCCAGGACGGCTTCTACGTCAACCTCGGTATCGGTATTCCGACATTGATCCCCGGCCAGCTTCCTGAGGGTCGAAACGTCTGGCTGCAGTCTGAGAACGGAATTCTCGGTATGGGACCTCTCCCGACCCGAGCTGAATTGGACGCCGATATCATCAACGCTGGCAAGGAGACCGTCACTCTCGTTCCCGGTGCGTCTTGCTTCGACTCCGTCGAGTCATTCGGCATGATTCGAGGTGGTCATGTCGATGTCTCCGTTCTCGGCGCGATGGAAGTCTCGAGCTCCGGTGACTTGGCAAACTGGATTATCCCGGGCAAACTCGTCAAGGGTATGGGAGGAGCCATGGACCTTGTCGCTTCGCCTGACGAGACCAAGGTGATCGTCGTGACCGATCACTGTGATAAGAAGGGCAACCCTAAGATTTTGGAAAAGTGCTCCCTCCCGCTCACGGGCGCAAGATGTGTCAGTATGATCGTGACCGAGCTGGCCGTGTTTGAGATCGACAGAAAGGCAGGCAAGATGACCCTCACGGAGCTTATGCCAGGTGCCACCTTGGAGGAAGTTCAGGCCAAGACCGCTGCGCCGTTCGAGGTCGCTCCCGGTCTTCAGGAAATTCAGGTATAAGGAAAACGAGAACAGACGCGAGAGACATACGGGCACGAGGAGGAAATATAGAAAATTTGTAACCACCATGACTGTCACATATTGCCATGATCAACGTGCCCCGCCACCAAACAGTGACCCCATCAGGTTCTGAATCATATCCGCATTACCACCCGCCCGTCTTGGCGGTGGGATTAAGAACGTGTTGGTTGAGATGTGCATCAAAGCCTCCTGCATCGCCTGACTCGACATCACACTTTCAGACCCTTTATATCTCCTTACCAATGTCTCCCACTCTCTTGGAATACCTCCAGTCGTACCTCTCGCTTCGACGGCGGACATTCCCTCTGGTGGCGCTCGCTGTACCGTCTCGACCGCAAGTTGCAAGAAGTTGAGGGATGCACAGGTCGTGATGGCGAGTTCGTCGATAGATGTGTTGACAAAGGATGGGTCGGATGACGAGATGCGCTGAATGTAAGCTTTGATGAACGCTCGGGCGGGGAGAATGGCAGGGGGTTTGATGGACAACCACGGAATCACAACTCGACAGGCATATGTTCCTGGATCTTCTCCCCCTGCTCTTGACCAATCGTACATCATATCAGCGAGAACGATCGCGGAATCTCGTTTGCAAGCAGCGACAAGGTGCACCTCGGCTTGAGGATACTGGTGATCTTTGTAATACAATTGGCCAAGGTATTGGTGGAGATCGGGATCACCGAGAGGACAGTTGCCATGTTCGGAGGACCATTTGATAGCCAAGTCGGCTAGCTTCTTTCGCCAGCCGCCTTGAGGGGTCAAGAGTGCGAGCAGTTGAGTGATTCGGGCTGTCACGGAAAACAATCAGAGTGCGTAAAGTACGGGTAAGCAATTCGACTTTTTGGTATATGTGGTCATTCCTATTTATAAGACTCACCCCTGCTCTCTGACGTAACCTCAACATCTGCCTGAATGTACACCTGTACCATGTACACCCCAAGATCACAACCACTTCCTGCCTCTCCCAATTTCAAGAGCTCCTTGGCAGTCGTCCACAGAATCTCAATCGCCTCATTGTACTTCTCGGCATGTACTAGTCGAGCGGCAGTAGTTCGTGCTTTTTGATGAGCAGAGTATGCATCGGGTGGTGAAGATGAGAGGAATCGAAGGATGGAAGGGAGAAGCTTGACAGGGTCGCTCTGTAGAGTTCTGGGAGGCATGATGGGAGGACAGAGTGCGTGTTGGTTGCGTGATGGAGAACGTTGGGTCTGTTCCTGTATCAGATCAGATGTGGGTGCTCGGAGCAGGAGACTGTCGACAAGGGGGATTAAGATGATGGGATTCGACTGAAGGGCAGGGAATTTCAGATGGTGTGAGTCTTTTTGTTCTACACAGCACACAATTTAATCATCGACCTCTCATCCCGATCATCCCCTCCCCGTCGCCCTCCTTGTCGCGTTGTAACAGTTTGAGTGACATGACGGAAGCCACCGAGAGGTTGTCTGTCTATTGGGGGGTCGATTTGTACACGTCATTTACTTGTCCCCTCCCTCCCGCTCCCGCCGCCCCCCCCCCCACACCCTCACCCTCACCCAATCCCCCCACCACCCCCTGC
>JANGFI010001809.1:0-34003 GCA_025758705.1 Goffeauzyma gilvescens | reverse complement strand
GGATTGGATTGGATCGGATTGAGTGAACTCGAACTATCATGGCAAGTTCGAATTGGATTCGGACGCGATAGACGGAAACTTCCTTTTCATTTCTTTTTTGCCGATTTGCTAATCATCGATAATCGTTGCTTTTCTCGCTTTTCTGCCGTCCGTTTGGGTCGCATTCTTCCATACCTACCATTCCTACAATATTGCTTCACCATCTTCTCCATCAACCTAACCCAACCCGTCCTGGCCTCGCCCCCCCCCCCCCCCCTCGGCTTTGGCTCGCTCGGCCTCACACAGCTCGACCTCGAAACCTCGAAAGCGCGCCAACAGCTGAAGAAGCTCGCCGCGAAAGGCGACCTCAAATCAGCCCGTATCCTCGCGAAAGAAGTTGTGAGGTCTAATAAACAGAAGGATAGGTTGACGATGTCCAAGGCACGATTAGGGAGTATACAGATGGCAATGCAACATCAGTTAGGTGGGTGGTCCGCTCTTGCTTTTACCTTGGCTTGGGCCTTTGCTCTTTCGTCGTGGCTTTTTGCTTCCGCGAACATTGTATTAGTGGCTTATCAGTATAGGATTGCCCATACCTGGGGCACTATCCGACTGCTACCATCTAATGAAGTGAATCAGGGCATAAGCTGATCTTCGTTGCCACATTTGTCTACCGCTTGATGTCCCCCCCCCCCCTCCCCGCCCTTTCGTCCACTCCTCTAGCCATGGTCAAAGTGACCGGTGCTTTCCAAAAATCCACCGAAATCATGAAAGCATCCAATCAATTGATCCGACTCCCACAATTAAGCGCGACCATGCGCGAAATGAGCATGGAGATGATGAAATCGGGGATAATGGAAGAAATGATGGAAGAGACGTTGGAAGGCTTAGATGAAGATGACTTAGAGGAAGAAGCGGATGAAGAGGTGGAGAAAGTGCTATATGAGTTGACGGATGGGAAATTGGGGTTGGCGGGCAAGGTCGCTACGGGATTACCGGTGAGTGGATGGTGCTGGTGCTGGTGCTGGCTACCTTGTCACCCATTTTTCTCTGCTTTGACGCTCTTTCTGATATCAACCTCCACCTTCCCTGCTATCTTCTTTGACATCAACAGGAATCGGCTCAAGCAGAAGAAGCAGACGCAGCAGCAGACGCAGAAATGCAAAGAATGCAAAAAGAGTTACAGGATCTCTTAGCCGGATGAGACCTCCCTTTCCACTCCCGTGCCTCACAAAGGCCTCTCATATCCTGTCCCTCCCCCCTTCTTCGATCTCAGTTGGACAAATACACACACACACTCGCAGACATGGTTTGCAATTGTTGTACCGAGCAAGATTTTTCCTTTTTTTTTTTTTCATTTTCCAAGTTATTTTGCTAGTTGTATATTGATATGACACATGATTAGATACCTACCTACTGGTTCTTGTTCTTGTTCTTATCTGGGTTTGGGTTAGATTTGATGTACTTAGTCGATTTACATGTACATGCTATATGAACGCGATACAATTAAATAACAGCCAAATTTGTATGCTTAAAAGAGTCGACCCAGCACGTGTGCTTGCAAGACCCCGAACTAAGAATCGCCGTAGTGTGTAAATGCAACTCTGAGAATATTGACCATATGCTTTGCTGTTACTTTTCAACATGAGCATTCCAATACATTCGAATAAGGCATAGCGTGAACGAATAGCGAAGCACAACCTCGAAAGGTGACCCGTATCTCGTATCTGATCTTTTGGAATGGCTTCAAGGCTGTCATGAGTCATCACTCCTCGAAAGTCGTGACCGCGGCCACGCCATGGAAATCCGATCTTTACGTGATTGTTTGTCTATCAGGTGTGCTCAGTTGGGGGATTTTGTGGTGAGAGTGAGGTTATGACCCGTCAAATCTGTGAATAAAAGTGGATTGTAATGATTCCCTACCCTCCTTAAGCCCGGCGCTCGCGCCCCTTAGGGGCCCAAAGTTGCATGAACGAAGGAAGATCGGGCGGGAGAGGAAGGGTACAATTATGGAGAACGTCTAGGATGGGAGATGATCAAACGACATGTGGGAAATGAACACGTCCTGGGGAAATAGTGCTTTGATGATCTTCCATAACAGTCTCTCAACAATGATCCTATATTGAGCCTCGTACGATTCAACCGAAACCCCGGCGGTTTCTAGTGAAACCCCGAGTCATCGTCATCGTCGTGTTCCATCGGTTTCGACGTCATCCAACAGCCGCGGGAGCGACACTCGCGCGCCCATTCCCTGCTTAGCAACACAGTCCCCCCTCCCCAAGTCCCGGGACCTCCCTCCCCACCCAAGTCAAACGATTCCCCATTCCATCGATCTGGGTGTCATCGTCGATCAAAGGAATGGAATGGAAAGCATAAAATCACTTGGCCCAGTTCGGAATACCTACCACATCGTATTAATCCTAATTGAATCACAGTCACAGGAAGGAGGTGAAAGGAACACCTGACATTATCAAACGAGGAAAACTCAAAACCCCCCATTTCAAACAGCTCGAAACAGAAACAAGGAGTGAAACGTTCAAACTGGCGGTCTCAAACTCCGTACCCTCTCCCTCTCCCTCCTCCTCTTCTTCTCTCTCCTCTTCCATCATCAATAAGCTCGCGTCTTCTCCTCTTCCATCTCCTGCCCTTTCTCGATCCTGCTCAGCAACCTGTGTGACAGCCAGACCCACGGACAAAATACGACGTGCATTGACGCCTACAGGCAACTTCAACGCTCGTCACCGAGACAAAGAGTCTGATAATACCCCCAACAAGTCGACCAAGATCGAGAAGAGCGACAAATCACAAGGTCTTATCAAACAGAAGGACAATCCAACCCGTACAGAGGGCCATCCGATCACCGGGATGGATACCGGAACCGGTTCGGGGATGGCTATGGCGATGCCATTACCGATGGGTGCAACATCATCGCCCAACACCGCTATGAATGCTGATTCTTCCTCTGCCTCTTCAGGGATTGATATGAATGATCCGATATGGACCGAGGAATTATTCAACGATGATGATGACAACGTTTACTTTGGAAGCAATGTCGAGGGCAAGATGATGGGCGTCGAGTCTATCGATGCGGCTTTGGGTGATGGCGGTCTGGCCGAAGTCCCTTTAGGACCAAGAACCACCACATCAACGATGGAGGCTTGGCGAGAAGGGCAAAGGACGGAAGACGAAGAAGACGAGGAACGTCCTGGGAAGTTTCTCCCGCTCGCTAGCGATAGTCCGGCTGTCAAAAGCTTGGATGACTTTGGTGATTCCCGATCAGGCTCGGGTACGACCAACAGTCCGAGGATTTTTGGGGCTGCATCGTCTAGCGGACAAGATCTGACGAGGTTGATCCCGGGTCTTGGATTCCATAATAAGAGTTCAACATCTGCTCCTGGATCAGCATTTGGATCCGGAGCCAACACGCCTCAGCCAGTAGCTGCCTATCAACTCGATGATCAATATAACACGACTTTGAACGAGGCCGATGTGACTACGAACACGAAGGCGAACACGAGTCATCATACCGGTCTCGAGTCACCGCGGAACAGCCAATCGCCCTTGCGAGATGCTTCGCTTGCTGCTGCATCCAAATTGCAGCATCAACAGCAACAACAGGCGATCCAAGCTCAACAGAACGCGGCCGCTGCGACGGCAATGCAGCCTCCTCAGCATCAGGCTCAAGCTCAGATCCAAAGCCCAGCTACCCAGTTCCAGAACCAGCCCCACAATGCTGGCACCGGTACGGGCTCCGGCACTGCACACTCACCCGCCCATGGCCCTTCCCCCCTTGGACGATACTACCTCTCCGCGACGGATCCTCAACATATTTCCAAACACCCAGGTGGAAGCATCTCTTTCCCGGGGCTCTCGCAGCACCCTGTCATCCCGAATCTTAGTCCGATGAGGAACCCGTCAGCGAATCAACCTTCCCCAACGTTGAGCATGGCCAGTGATGAGACGTTGCCTGGAATGGAAAGTGCGTCTGCGATCGGAGTTAAATCTCAATCAGGTGTCGGACGGGGAAACGCATTGTTCCCATCACTTCCAGGTGGATCATCGACTCCATCAAGGAGAGCTTATAACCTTCCGCATCAGGTCCCATTACCTCCTTCACCTGTGATCTCCGCCATGGCACCTTCGACACATTCTTCCAGTCCTGCAATCGTTTCCCCTTCCTTTCAATCTTCCCTGATATCGACGCCTCACTCGTCATTCCTGGCCACTGGTACTGCAGCTTCGCCACAGCTGAGTAGCCCCAAACCAACGCCTGTCTCTCCAATTTCACATGCAAGTCTGGGAGGTGCCAATGATTACCCATCTGCCCGTGAGAGACCACCACTTCGACAAGACACAGCGGACTCTTTTACGTCCAGTATGTCTACTTCATCCGAGGAAGAAGACATCACCTCACCGATGATTCTTCCCGAAACCTCATTGCGGCGAGGGGAACACGGCTCTGGATCCCCTGGCACACCGGTCCTGCGGTTTTCGACGTCCCCTGCTAGCGGACATGGTGGAGCAGCGCTCTTTCCTCAATTGAGCAGCGTTCAGCAGAAAGTCAGCAATGCGAAACCGTTCCCGTTCCCCGGTGGACAGGCTCAGTTTACTTATATTCCTACAGGTACAGCACCAATGTTCCCACCGATGTCGAGTAGCTCCAGCGAATCAGAGGATTCAGATGGAAATCAGACATCTCGACCACATTTCCGTGGTGACGGGAATCACGGTGCAGCCCAAGATTCAGATTATTACACTGCTGATGGACAGGGTTACTCTGGTGAGAAGCGACCTGGAAGTATCACAGTCGGTGGATCCGGTTACGCCGGGTATGATCCAGATCGTTACAAACCACCAGCACCAGGACGGGGAAGAGGACGAGGTAACAATGATTCAGAAGATGAGGATGAAGATGATAGGAAACGAGATCGCAAAATTGCAGCAGTGGCAGGAGGTACAGGGACGCCTAAGAAGACGAAGAAAAAGGAGAAATCACCGAAAGAGGAAGAGGAGGATGTTAGTGACGAGGAGGAGTTCGTGGAGGATGGCGTTACCAAGAAGCGAAAGCTAACTTCCGAGGAAAGAGAGGCAAAGAAGAAGAGGAGGAAGTCTCAGCCAGCAGAGGATGGCGATGTGATTTGTGATTACCAAGATCCGTTGCCGGTGAGTACAGTCTCGATTGCACCTCGTTCGTCCACTTAGTGTGTTCTTTTTACTGACTTCCTGCAACTGTCCTACTCCCTTGCGCACTCAGCCTCATACCGCTTGCGCTTCTCGTTTCCACCGAACTTACGATCTCGCAAGACATCGAGAAACTATTCATGCCAGGAACGAGGGAAGAGCTGTCGCTGCTGGCACCCTTCCCGAGCATCTCGCCACAGTCTGGCTCGAATACGGCAAGCCTCAGTGCGCTTGGCCTTGCGAGTATCCGGGATGTGATCAGGTTTTCTCTCGAAAGGATGCAATGCAACGCCATATGAAGACACGAAAGCACGATACGTTTTTAGGCACCGAATCATCTGAACAGGCAATGACTCCGACATCGTCTTCCGGTGGTCCTGGGTCCATGAAATTTGGCCTCTGATCACTTGTAACTCAATTTAGTCGAACGGCTGTATTTCTGCCTGTTATATACTTCTTTTGCTCGTGAGGCAAAGGAAAGGAGAGATGAGATGAGATGAAATCCATTTGATCCCGTAATAAACCCATAATTAATACATCCTACGTGCGTACGTCACAGGACTATATTCAAGCCACCGGATAATACGATGCTACTCGCGCGGACGGGTTCCTCATGTTCGCTTGATCGATCTTGGAGACCCCGATCCATTCCCACGTCTGTAGAAAACAGTGATGGGGATCAGTTACAATCTTTCTTCTTACTCGATCGGAATATGACTCACAGGCCAGGTATCACCATTGATCTCCTTTTCGCTAACTCTCACGTTAGCATTGCTCTCAATGATAGGTCGGACTCGCTTATCCCATATCTCTTTGCGTCGAGCAGGGATATGGAGAGCGGCCAGAACGAAGTCACGAAGCTGATCAGGAAGAATATACTTCTCGGGCGCAAGAGACGGATCGACGTGGTGGCGGTATTGCTAAAGGGAGGGAGAGAAACCTCTCAGCAATCAACAACGGCTCAATGATTTTGGACCACCAGAAGAGGTCTTACCTGGTCTTGAAGTCTATCTAGAGCGACCTGGACGAGCTCTTTCACTTTCTCATTCTCAGCTGTCTTCGATCGGTAGAGGAAACGCAAGTAGGCGAGAAGTGCGACAGCAGATGATCCAACTATCGATATATTCAAAGACGGAGGAACGCGTCAATACCTTTGCGCGTCTGGTTTGTTTCGACGTGTCCGAACTTACGAGCAATAGGTTGTTTGTTTTCTTTAGCCTTGGTGGTCACAGCGAGTCTGGCTCGACAAGAGAGCGGCATCTCGGCTCGGGTGCCGGCGATCCAGGATTCTCCTCTATTTGCGGACAAAAGGAATGACCAGTTAATCAGCGTGCGCAGCTACCAGGCAACGGTCGGAGAATCACTCACGATTCCTGGTCCACTAGCTTGTTCGCATCTCCATGATCAAGCAAATCACTGATAGCCTCTTCGAAGCTCAAGATGAAGACATCACGCTCCATGGTTGTCTATTACCGAAGCATTCCGAAATAGGTCAGCAATGCAATGTGACTTCTGATATATCCCGACCAGAAAAGAGATCAAGGCTCACCCTTGCCGAAAACTGGTTCAAAAGTTCCTGTTCCTTGTATCCCAAGGCGACGACCTCTGGAACTCCCCTCGGTAGACCGCCTTCACAGAGAACTTCGCCGTGCCTGTTCGCTAACTTATTCTCCACCGCTCTTGCAATCTCAAGCACCTGTTTCTTCCTCTTATAGTCTTTTTCACAAGTCTTTGGGAAAGCGACCGACCCGAGTCCAGGAAGACCGTCAGCGATTGTTCCGAGCCAGGCGAGTGGATGTTCCTTTTCAACGTAGTCGAGATCACACTTGACGAAGTGAGTTTCCTCACATTGAGCATGAGGAGGACAAGGTGTACAAGCCGTCGGAGATGGAATGAGTGGGAAGAACGGTAAAACCTCTTCGAAAGCACAGGGTCGCATCTTGTACTCCTCACCCGCTTTTAGAGCTTGTTCCATCTCGCGATCGCGTTGAAGGACGCATGCACGTGCCTGATTGAGCTTATATTGGTGGCTCATGATGAGAGAGTTCGTGTTTGAGCCAGAATCACAGTAACCAAGCTGGACGGAGTGGTTTTGGTAGTTGTACACCCAGGCGAGGAACGCAAGCGCCAGACCGGTGAGAGGGAGAACTGTCACAGCGGTTCGATGGACAACGGCCGTCTTCGTCTTCTCGACACGTTTAGTGAGGTCTCCTAGTGTCGTTTTCTGCTCGACACGTTTAGTGAGATCACCTAGTTTTCGTTCCACAAGTTGATTCTGCTCATTCATCGCTTGGACGTCGACATCCGCATCTGCATCAGAATCGTCCTTCGCATCAACTTCAGAATCAACCTTTACATCCGCCAACTTCTTTCGAGATTTGCTCGGGGTGTCTCGTGGTAAAATCTTCAAGCTAGGTGGGTCAATCGCAGACAGCCTCTGACGCGTGGGAGAGGACTGAGGGGACTCCTTGTAGACATCCCGTTCCTGCTCCTGTTCCTCTTCATGTCGCTGCTCTTCCTCCTGTTGTTGATCATGCTCTGGGTCCAAAGGCTGAGGTCGCATACTAGACTTTCGCTTCTTCCTATCCTTCATCGGGACAGGCATCGGGCTCGCATCAGATTGGAAAGGGTTATAATCTGAGAAAGCGGCTTCCTCGTCCAACTCAGGGAGACGACCGAGCTTGAGTTTCCCGGCGTGGCCTTGAGCGTGAGTTTGGTTCACTTCCTCGGATTCAGAATCCTCGTTCAAGACAGATATACTTGGAGTTTTCGCTAAGCCTCTTGATGAAGAAGAAGGCGCTAGACTTCGTCGAGATGTTGCTTTCTTGGGCTTCGGTTTGTCCTCAGCAGACGCTGCAGCTTCGTCCTCGGCCGAGGAAGGGGCTAGAAGGTCGTTGGATGACGAAGAAGGTTCCGAAAGAGCTCCTCCGAGAGTCTTTCTGCGGTTAGGCTTGGCTGCAGACGGAGGAGCAGCTTCAATACCGGGTGCGATGGTGATCCGACGATTTCGGGGCTATAGACGGGGACGGACGTAGAGATGATGAGTAAACAGTACGTGAGTAATATGGTATAGGCATTGCCCCAAGGAGAATTTGAGAGCTTACCTTGTCCTCCGCTGCCGTCGCTTGCCGCACCGGTTCAGCAACGGCAGCGGCAGAAGCAGCAGCAGCAGCAGCAACCGCGGCCTTACTCGGTCTTCCTCTCTTCTTCGGTGTCTTCATCTGGACGATCTCCTCTCCATTATTATCGATATGAACAATCCCATTCCCGGATGGTTGAATCTGAGAAGCCTCGGAAAGAATATCATCAGCTTTACTCCGCACGTTCGCTTCGAACAGCGCGACTAAGTCTGCTTTCTTCGTGGTCGAAGGAACGTAGATCGTGTGCTCGTGAAGGATTCCGCGGAGTTGAGCGACTTTAAGTTTGGTCGAGTCAAAGGAAGGAGAGAGGTAGACCTCCGGCGATGGAATGCCAGACATGATCAATGACTTGTTTTTAGCTTGTGATGATGGAAAAACCCAGATGATCGACGATTTCGCAACGGGGGTTTGCAGCTGGATCTGAGGGTTATTGTGCGAGGTTATGTTCTTTTTCAAGGATTCTGGCCGCCGTGGTGATCAATGATGGTCTCCTTTCTGACCTTCGGGTAAGACAGAGGGACCGTCGATTGAAATTAAATCTCCTAGAAAGGTCACAAGGGGGGATGTTGGGGCCGCGAGTAACGAATCCTAACCCTAGGTCGATGTAATCCAAGGGCAGAGTCAGATATATGTGGCTGAGTGGTAGCTCCTCACTGTGTTTGTGTCTGCATTAGGTTGATGATGATGACGTTGCCTTGCTGAGAGGGTATATGGGATCGAAAAAGGGATGGGAAGAGGAGTGAGTAAAAGGTGAGGGCTGACCTTGACGTTGACCCATTCATTCCCTTGCCTCCCTTGTTGTTGCTTGGATTTGTTTTGATTGTCTGAATTCCCCCCCCCCCCCCTCTCTTTATTTGTGTTCTCTCTGCCCCCGCGCCCACTGGGCACAATACCTTGATCAAGCAAGTCACGTGAGCTGATAGCGGTTGAAGCGGAGGAGGGGGCGGCCTCGTCTTCTTATCAGAACTGGATGGGACCTCCATCAGGAACCTGTGAATAACACGTCATTATCTGTTTCAGAGGCACGCGCCTGAACCCTGCCGCACACCTCGGGGACTCTCGTAGGGTGGGGGGGGGGGGTTTTGGGAAAAAAGGACCGGGCAGGGGGGAAACGGGCGAACGAGAAGAGGATAGGGAAAGAGGGTCAGGTCAAAAGAAGAAGGGCGACCGTTCATGAGTGCAAGCACGAACGAATTCAAGGATACTGTAAAGAGTGAAACCAAGAATATTCATTGCAAGATAACACAGCTTATCTCAAGTACTCTAACACCTCCAAACGACATTCCCAAACTTTGACTTGGAGCCACTTTTTCGTCTAAGCCCACGCCCACGCCTAAGCGCTCACCCTTCACGATGTCACTCGCATCCTCATTCAAGAAGCCACTGGCTTCCTTGATCTCCTCCTCTTCCTCCTCCTCCTCCTCCGTCGTCGTCTCCGCCGCCTCATCACCTATCCCCTCTGCTCTCTCTCAACTCCGAGCACAACAATCTTCCATCTTCCAAACGACTTACAACCCGACCCACACACGTACTGGAGCCAAGTACCTTAAAAAGGCATTGCGAGGTCAAGCTATGTTACGATACATTACACCTTCCTCGGCATCACCTATCGGACGAGATTTCACCCGCGTGAAGAAGTTGCTTGAGAACCCGAGGTATCAGATTGAGGGACGACCTAGCTGGAGGGACGCCAAGTATGCTTTGGCTGCTTCTTCTTCGGGATCTGACGAGAAACCACACCACCCGAGCAAAGATAGGAAGATCAATCGTAAAATCTTCGAGGAGGATGTACGTGCTTACAGACTGAGTGCTGCTGATCGTGGAGATGTACCGAGAGGGTTTGTGGAGATTGAGAGTGCCAACGATCGGTATGAGTGGTTGTTCGACGCAAATGAGGCAACGAGGAGAGCAGAGGTTGAACAGAAGAGAATCGATGGAAGAGGACCGCCGAAGAAGGGAGAGGGAAGGAGGAGTCAGATGAAGAGGAAGTAAGGCGGTGAGAAAGTGAGGGGTGAGAGGTTGGCCGGGGAGAGGGAACAATGGAAGCATAGCTGAGGGTACGATGAACCAGGAACGCGAGTGATCTTGTCGGAGGGGGGGAAAGATGGACCATGCAAAATAAGAAGAGGAGGAAACTACGATCGAAAATGACTGCAGCCTAAAAGCAAACAAAACAAGGCAACGAAGTTCAACAAGCCGACTTCCTCGGTCTCCTCTACCCGACCTTTCTTAAGCTGACTGCAGAACCATGGCCAATCTGATACCAAGGACGGGAAAGAAAGCCGGGCAGAACGGAAGAAATCGGCAACACGATTAACGAGCCCAAAAACTTGGCTACAGGGAAGTCTGTTCACCTCGTCTGCCCGGTTCTCCTGTTGTCTTTACGCTCGGAAGGAACCAAGAATCGATGCCCAAACGAAACGAAGCGAAACAATACTGATCTATTCCGATCCGATAATCCGCATCCGTTTGGAAAAATGCATTCACTCCGCATTTCAATCACTTTTTACCGCCTTGTTCTTCCTGGTGCTCAGATGCTCCCATTTTCAACGCAATGTATCGTCTCTCGAAATCCTATCGTACGATTCAAATATCTTACCAGCCTTCAGTCACTCAATCCTGGATCCCCAAACGTCTCTGTCTTCAAAGTTTGGGCTGGCGATCCCGGAGCTATCGGTCCGTTACCCCAGTTCCACCCGACCATGTTTCCACCCCCTTTTTAGCGTATTTGTAGACAGTAGATGTGATAGCCAGACGGAAAGAGATCTGATTGCACCCCCACACCCCAAAATAGAATAAACATCAATACAAATAAGAACACGACATGGCCCAAATACAGTGCTGAGGACTGGCTGGTGCATGATCTGCAAAATGAAGAAGTCCCCTTTCCACTTGAAAGGATCGGCTGAATTGACTGAAACTGGAAAGAAGACTCGTCGTTCAAGGAGCGTTTAAATAATCGAGGGCTATAAGAATGGTATATATCGCAACGTCCCATACGTGTACAGTTAAAATGTATATCAACCGAGAGGAACAAGGGACGAGAAAAGAAAGCGCAAAAACTAACAAAACATAACATAACGGAGGTACAACACACTCTCCGCGTCACTACGTACAAACCAAAAAAAAACGTCGCCAATCACCCACCCCATCCTTCCATACCAACCCATCTTACACAGAAACCGAGCCCCTCAGTCCTTCGCTTCGCATGGACCCCGGCGGCGGCCTTGTTTATTCACTCGCCAAGTTCCAGAACAAATTCGTGTTATAAAACCTATTTTTGCTCTGATCGATCGGAATCGAGTGAATATCGTTCTTGGCGTCGTTTCGAATGAGAAGAGAGTCCGGGCCGGTGTTCTCGGATCGTGCAGGGACGAGCGAGAAGCCTAATTCTTTCATCATTTGGAGTCGGACGCTGATTTGACGGAAAGAAAACATGTTTTGACGATTGACATCAAGAGAGGGAAAGGGATGCAAATCAGTCATCTGATCGATTCTGTCTTTCCTACATGATGGCCCCCGAAGCGTTAATTGTTATGTCCAAACTCACACTTTCCCATCCAACCCGCTCATTCCTTCTTTCTCCACATCCCACCCTTCCACATCCTTCAACTCATCCCTCAACCTCTGGAGCTCCGCTTCTTTCTTCCCAACGAGCGAGGTTTCCTCATTCACTTGCTTGGCCGTTGTTAGTTGCTCATCTTCTAGGTGTAACATTTGACGTTCATGTTCTTGGGGAGTCGGGTGGGAAGAGGGTCGAGAGGATTTGCTTCGGGCCTCGGCGTATGTGGCGGAGAGTTCTGTAGGGGTTGCAACGAATAGAATTGACGGGTGACACGCGGGCACGCGGGTCGAATACGAAAAACGTGTTATATCAGCAACCCGTGTGTTACTATCATACTAGATCAAATACGTTCAAGGGGTACGAGGGAATGGGTGGCAAGTGATTCGTTCCTGCTTCCATTCTCCCTTTAAAATGGTCGAACAGGCTTGTTCAGAGAGATTACGAACTCACTCTTCAAATCTTCGTCGTAACTCTTCAAAACCGCCTCTCTGTTGTCTGCCTCCTTATCCAGCATCTTGTCTGCTTCCCCAATGATTTCCAGGTCTGCCGCTGCATTCAAATGAGAAGGCATCTCCGCAAGGAGAGCGCTGCAGATTCGAAGAAAGGTAAACGACATGGGGAGGGCGGGACGGCGAGAGAATGGGACGATGTTGATTGATTTTCCACGCGTCGCGACGCCCGTGATTGTTGGATGATGAGCGGATAGCATGAGGGAAGCGTGGACCGTTTAAAAAAATAAGAGTTTTCTTGTTAGTATTGTTCTGCACATAAGCGGACAATTCTCCATAATAATCGTACAAATGCCATTCAACCGATCTCCACCAGATCGCAGACAAACTAGGGAGGGGGTAACAAACACGGCGAAATGAATTCCTCACCTCAACTGCGCGAATATATCTTGACTCGCCAACAACTCCTGATCTAAATCAATCTGTTCTTCTCCATTCATCCCACTACCTCTTTCTTCATAGTCTTCTTGGTGATACTGTTGATCGTCGCCATCATCATACTCCTCCTCCTGCTCTCTCCCTTCGTACTCGCCGTGAGCGTCGTACCGGTAGCGCTCGTCCTCCGTTACGGACATGGTGGTGGGGTAGCTGTTGGGAGAGTAAGTAGTTTGGGGATGACAAGATTGTATCGAAGTGATGATTGCGATTTGTCTTGGATGTGAATCAATGTGATCTATAATGAGACGACTGAGCATATTTTTAAATTGGTTTGAATGAGTGTGTCGATGGACACTAAATCGATCGGACGCTAAACCTGCCCAAAACCCCCCCCCCCCCCTCCTCCTCTTCGATATCTTTGTTTACTCTTTCCTCCTTTTGGGTGATGGAGAGAGTTCACGCGTCTTTTGTCTCTGGATTCAAATGGGAAAGGGGGTATGACGGGTAAGATCAAATGGCAATGTCCGCCCGGAGGACTTGTCGCTCTCGTTAGTCTTCGCCCACGATCATCTTGTAACAAAGTCCCGTCTTGATTAGCTACTACTAATCGAATCATCATATAGTCTCAATGTAGATTGATACAGAAATTCCAGCAAATAACAATCTAAGTAACCCCCCCCCCTTCTCCACCTCTCCGTTACGTTCTATCTCATGATCTCCCTCGCGGTCCATACCCTGAGCTTCTCACACCCGAGATCCCTGCAGAAGGTTTACGAAGGCCGGTTGTAGTGCTAGAGATTGGAATGGAGCTTCCATCGGGAGTGGTCGTCGGCCTTCGGGTCGTGCTCGTGACTGTCGGAAGTGCAGAAAGATAGAGACAGGAACAACAAGGATTTTTTTTTCAGGTTGTTAGTTGCTAGGTCGTAGCTTGCGTTGCCATCTCAAGAAGATGCAAACTCACCTCGACCTCTAGCCCCTCGTGCAACCGTGCTTGTTCCTCTTCCAGCAGCAGGAACACTCGCCCCAGTCCTCACTCCCGGCCTCGCAATACCCGTGCCTAATCTACCACTTCCACTAGCCTTCTCCCTGGCCGCCGCTCGCTCGGAAGCTTCTCTCTGCCTCTGCTCAAGGGATTCACGCTCTCGCTGGATACGGAGTTGTTCTGCTTCGAGTGCGTTTGCTTGTTCTTGGGCTTGAATGGCCATCTGGGCGGCGTCCTGTTAATCCAATAATAGAATAGAATAAATTGAAAGTGAACGGGTCAGGATTGACAAACGATGGAAAAGAGTTTTTGAATGGCGAGAATAGAATAAGAAAATGCGTGACGAAGAGGTTGATTAGTTAAGGCATCCCATTACGTCCAAGGAAGAGGATCGCAGACCACTCACATCACTCGAACCATGCCACCTCTCATTCAAAACCAATCGTTGAGTATGTTCCGCTTGTCCGAGAAGAGCGATGTATTGATCCAACAGGGCGCCTGTGTGCTGGGTGCGTTGAGCGAGTCGCTGATGATTAGGCACGGGGTGGACAGTATATTCGGTCGGTGCACGATCACAGAGAATCGGGAGGAATTGAGAAAGGGTTGAATGAGAGCAGAGCAGAGAGAATGCGACGGGGCATACGGATAAGAAAAATTTGGAGTGGGTCGGAAGGTTAGTCAATATCATCGGAATCAAGGGGAAAAGATCTTCCTTGTCATGCCCTTTCCTCTTGGAATCAATTTGGCCGGCGAGAGGAAACGAGGACAGATGACCAGAAGGGTCAGATCAAAAAAGGGAGAGAAACAGCGGAGGTGAAAGGCCTAGAAGAAGGCGAAAGGGAGCAGTGAAGAAAGAAAAGAGCAAGAGGAAGAGGAAGCCCAAGATATTCTAAGCCAACTCACCTCGTTGTGCCCTCTCGCGTTCTCCAGAGCGTCCAGAAAAGTATCAAAAACGCTGTTCATCTTCTTCAGCTCAAACAGACACTCTCGCAACCCCGCATCCCGGTCTTTGTCATGTTCGTGAGCTTGGTGATTATGCATCTGTGCATGTGCGGGTGATTCGTCGCGGTCGAGTGCCGCCAGGTCGGCGTCGCGCTCTTCGTACCCGTTTCCGTTTCCGTTTTCATTTTCGTAGTGGTGTGCGTTATCGTGCTGAGAGCGGTACGTAGACTCCGGTAGAGTCGTCTTCGTCCTCGTCGTCTTCGCGGCCTGAATTTCGCGTCGTTCCGGCACCTCATCCACATCCTCGTCGTCTGAGTGCCGAGGAGCTACAAAGAGCGAGAACCTATTCTTCCCTCGACCTGTTTTCTTCTTCTGTTGTGTCTCTTCTCCTTCATCCCTCTCTACTTTCGGCTGATCATCTTCCTGAAACCTCGTCCGACTCTGACTTTGAGTAGCCTCATGCGGCACAGCAGTCTGATCAGGTCGAGTGATCGTCACATCTTCATCGCCAATACGAAGACCACCCATATGAGGTCCTCCACTACTCATCAATAGATCAGATTCATCTGGTGCTCCCCATCCATCGTCTTCATCATCGATGCTGTGCTGTCCAGTGGTCCCGTGGTAGAGAGAGGAGCCGTTCCCATGAGGCGTAGGTGAGACACGGCGCTGGGCGTAGGAAGATGCTGAAGAAAGGGAAGGAAGAAGAGGGGAGTCCATGATGAGAGATAGACGAAGATGGAGGAGGGTGCGGATAGATGAATTGGAAGAGTGGTTCGGGAGTTTTGCGGAGCCGGATTAACCTTGCCAAAGTTTCTGATTTGCAAGCAGATAAGAGCGAGTCGATTTCGGGGTATGAATAGCGCTTTAGAACAGATCGACTGGCGTCACTTGCTATACGGCTCTGGAGGTGGTTTGTGCGGTAGGCTGATCAGAAGGCAATATTTGCTCTTATCTTCCTGACAAGAGGTCAATTGACGTTGTTGCGGATGTGTCGATGCAATGCTCATTTGATGATAATGATGATAATGTAGATGTTTGCGATGAACTTGATGTTGGTGTTGATGTTGGTGTTTTGGTGTCGGTGTTGGTGATGGTGTTGGTGTTGGTGATGGTGCTGGTGTTGGTGTTGGTGTTCGCCGCCGTCAGGTTCGGTCCCATCCCAAAGTCTTTTCCTTGTTGACATTTCGGGGTTGGCATGCGGTTGGGGGAAGGGGAAGGGGAAGGGGAAGGAGGGGGACGCGTCGCGTGGAACGGAAACTGGGAATCTGGCCCGGCCTGCCTTGGTTGGGAGTTTGAGACGGGCTTGCAATGGATATGATGCGACCGAGTTGAGATGTCAGTGCTGGGGGCGTGCGAGGATGCGGTGGATGGTGGCCATGACTTTACCGCTGGCTGATTCCGACAGATCTAAAGCTAAACTTTGGACCCATTGATTCTACCCACATTTCACATGTTTATTGACCGCATCCAGTGTCCTTTGTGTTTCCACGTATCTAATTTCTACCAAACTGATATCTCTCCACCTGACTGAAGACTATCCCTTTAAGAGCGGAGGGTGGCGATCTATCCAGATCAACTTTGCGGTTTAGCAGGTCATATCCTAGTCGCAAGCAAGTAAGTTTCCTTCGATGTAGATCAGAGCAGGTCCCAAAGGTAGATGCCGACTGAGAACTGGAAATAAAAAGGCCGGGAACGATTAAGGACGACAAAGAAGGAATAGCGACGACAACAATGTGATGTGCCAGTGTTGTTGAAATCTTGGTAGCAGATCCAGATTTCGAATGATGTTGGACGACGCCCTGTTAGCAGCGGCAGTGAGCGTGGAACAATGGAGCAAAGGAATCGGCGCGTCGATATAGCGGAAGAGTACCCGGGCGGGTCTTTCAGGTGTTCGTCGCGACACCCGTCAATCCTATCTCTCCATTCCACCTTTCTTCTGATAAGTGGCAGTCTTTGTGGGTTGTCTGGGCTGTCCGTATGGCAGATTCCGGATGAATTTCACTCGCTTCTCCGTTTATCCGTCTCCGCAGTGATCAGAACCGTGGTTATAAACCTGAGTCAGCGGTCCAGGGCAACGGGTGTTACGAGACAATCTTTATCCCCAACGTCTTAATCACCATGCTCTGCCCTGTCTTTGATTCAGCCCAAATACATTTTTAATCATGCATTTTAAACCCTAAATCCATGACATCCCAATGCGCCAATCCAAATACAACGGTTCCTTTGCTCCCACCTTTCTATCTTCATCTCCGCTCGCTGCCTGAGCGGGCTCACAACTCCGCACATCGACATTCACAGCTCGCAACGGGGCAAGCATCATGTCTATGCGACCCCTTGGCGTCACCATTGAACCATTCCATGATGTGGCCGTAGTGACCTAGAAAATGAGACGACAAAGGCACAGAAGGAAAAGGGGAAGAAAAGAAGAGGAGTAGAACAATGAGTTTTACGTTCGGCATCTGGCTGGGGGTAGATTTCCTTCCGTTGAGATGCTGGGAATATAATCTTACCTCCGTGATGACATCTGAGGCGGTACAGGCAAATGATCAGGCGTTCACGACGAACAAAGGAGAAGGGGGAAAGAGGGGAAGGTCGTTAAGCGTCAGAAGATTCAGTGCTATTCGATTACATGGCTTTTGCTGGAGACTCACGTTTGACAGAAAGTTAAAACGGTGTCGAAATTTTCTGCACCAACGATCAATCAACCTTATCAGTGGGAAAAAGGAGAGGCGACGAGAAAGAGAGATTGACTCACGATAACTGCCTTCATCAAATTGTGGCATCTCGATCTGCATAAGACAGATCGAGCATTTCGGCAATCGGTTGCCACATGTCGGACATGCGTTGCTCTGAGAACGTGGATAGGCAGAATCAGTCGACTTAGCTCGGTGACATATCTGTGAGATCCAGATGAGGCTGGACGCAGAATTGTGCTAGCAACTCACCCTATGCACGCTAGCTTGGGCTCCCACAGGTCGATCTCTCTGTGATGCAGTGACGTTCTTTTGGCAGAAATTGCACCTGACGATCACCTGCCTTGGCGCGCCAATGTCTCTGCCATAGTTCCTTGCCAATTCTCCTCTGATGACGTCAAAGGCCACTCTGGACCGATAGAGCTTCCATCCATTCAAAAGAGCTCTGTAATCCTCGATCCATCGCGTGATCTTATCATCCGATTGCGACATCACGGCCGCGATCACAGCGACCGTTTGAAGATCTCCAGTTCGATCGAGATAGGATTGGAGTAGCTGTATTCCACGAGAGCCGAGACCGACAAGAACGACACCGTGTAAAGACCCTTGGGCAATGCAGGCTGAGGCTTGACCCTCGAGGAAAGTCGAGAGCTACACCATAAAGCGTGTGTTGGTCAACAAGTTCTATCTCCATTCTTTCAACCCCGGGAAGAAGGACAAAAAAGGCTTACAGAGGCATCCGGCAAGAACCTGATGGCAAGGACAAGTCGCTCAAGCATTGGCAGCTCCGAGTCATACACAATCTGATTCCACGAGCCTTCTCCAGCCAGCGATTTGACCATCGCCCTCAAATATGGATCTTCCAAGTGCATGCCTGAAATCGCTACAGGATCAACCTGCTTCAACAGAAGCAAAGTCCCCATGAGCTTGTGTTTTTCATCTGTAAGACAAGGATTTAGGGTCAGTGACTCCGTCCGATTTTCGTGCTAAATATCTTCAAAATCCATACAACTCACCCTTCGAATCCTGGAGCATTTTCACAGCCTGTGCCGTCTTGCCGTTGAAGAAAGCCAGACATGCAGCCTTGGTCAGGTTGGTCGATGCAATGCTGTTGGTTGCCGAAATGTCGCATCAGCATTCCACTGCGTTCCTAATCCTCCAGAACAGCCGTGTATGTGACCGTCACAGGCGACTCACCGCTCAATCTCCACATTCAGCGCCTCTCCTGTCAGTTCTCCACATATCGCGAGCATCAGCCTTCGATGAGGCGCTTTGACACTGTCGACTGGCAGAACCGTATCACGAAGCTCGGATCCTCTTTCTCTCATAATCTGGTCCATGGCCCTGACATAGTCACTGTTATTAGCCAATTCTGCCGACCTGGCTGAACCAGGCGACCTTATATTTGTGGGTGTCCTTATACCTTGCCAGCCACTCGTTTGGTGAGGGTCACTCTCGAAATCGGGATGAAGCAACCCAGACTTGTTGTAGACGGATCTAATATCTTTGGATCGAATTGGATCTCCATTCCAGATTCCAGAAACACCTTGGAGTGTGAAGTCGAAATCCACGGTTGGGCTCATCTCGGGCTGATTCATCAGATCTACGAATCGGTCTAGCCATTCGAAGAGGAACCCCGAGGTAGAAGGGAACATGGCCTCAATCCGGTCGTTTGCGACGATGTCCAGACCAAAACCTGCTTCTGCTTTCTTGCGCATGATTGGGCCGATATCTTGACTAAGTACCTGCTCGGCGCTTTGTATGTTAGGGATGAACCCCGTGGGGGTTAAAGTGGTGTTACGGGCTGGTCCGCCGGTCCTGGATTTCGCGCTATCGTCCAGATTATGTCTCCAGGCCGTGCCGGAGTTGGCGGAATTAGTTTGTCTAATACTGAGATTTTGAAGTGAGTTGCTAAGTGGGTCGATGCCGAATGAAGAGGACACTTCGCTTCTTCGGATAGGCAACGAGCCCGGTGCTCTGTTCTCGGGTGTCTCGTCCAAATATGAATCAACCGAGGTCGAGGTCACCGTCGTTGATTTCGCGATTGATAGATCGCCTTTCCTGCTGAAAGTGGATTTTGGAGCATCTTCCAATGTCTCCACCGTTGGGACTCCATCACGGAAAATGGAAAGCACGGTTGTTTGAGAGGGATCCTTAGTGGGAACGAACGCAAAAGTTTGAAGAGCTTGATTGCTTGGTGTTGTTCCTTTGACCTTGATCAAGATGGACCAATCCCGCTCCGGCACAAACTCCAGGTTCTCCTTCCCCCTCCTTCGTGAGGCTTCGGGTCCATCTGACCGGGAACAATTGTCACCGGATAAAACATCATAGACCAATACGCCACCTTCTCTTGTGCCGACACCCAACTGACTGCCTTTGACCGGATTCCAACTCAGTCCTACAACGCCACCTCTGTTCGCTTCGACGTTCATCACTTCGCCTGCCGTCATTCGAGTATCCCAAACCCTCACTATTCCTCCCAACCCCTCTTCCGAACTCGCAAAAAGATGCTGGTTCCCTCGGCACGCCGAGAGATTGTACCCCGCTCGAGAGGAGACGTTCCATCCTACAGCTTCGGGCCAAGCTAATCGAGTGTCCAGAATGCGTATTTGACGAGCCGAAGAAGAGACAACGATCTGGAAAACTGAATGGTAGAACGAATCGAGACTGTTCACGGACTCCGATGGACAGAATTTGGATTTTGGTTCAGAGGGAGATGGCAGGTTGACGGGTGGAGCATGGTTGGATCCGAGAGTGAGCTTGCCGGTAGGTGATGTTGCCAAACTGCCACCTCCGACAGATCGCATGCCCTCCGCTAGCCGGGACTCAGGGGAAACAGAGAGTGCTGAGCGCGAAAGCCGTCGTTCTCGCAAATTAGTGGTCGCAGAGGAGAGGACACCTATCCCAAGCCCTGTACCCAGGATGAGCGAAGATAATGTCGATGGACCGTCCTCGGCTACTGCTGACTCCAAATCGGTCGTCGGCGCCATGCTTGCCCGGGCGACAGTACTCGTATGTGTGCTCAGACATCGCGCAACATCCCAAACTAAGAGACTTGCCTCAGATCTTGTCTTATCGTATCCAGCAAAGAGAATCGTTGGGTCCACTTTTGACCAAGCCAAAGTTGTACATGCTCGATTGTGTCGTATTGGCAGGGAAGCTATCAGTCCAGTCGGGTTCGGAGTAGGCCCCGTGTTTGAAGGTGTGTTGGTACCCGCCACTGCTCCCCGGCCAGCACCGCCTCCCACGTTCTTCAACATGCCCGTCCCTGCCCTCTCCAGATCTAAAAGACTTATCTTCCCCGTCGTTGCTCCACATGCGAGCAGCATCCGATGATTCTCGTGTCCACTCCACGCGATACTACGCATTGCGCCCAGATCCGTCGCGAACGCCTTGACTTGAAGGGTATTATCACGTTCATTGTATTCCTGGATCCGGATGTCCGAGGATGTGTGTCCGAACTGTGCAACGAGAAAAGATGTAGTGGTAGATCTGGAATCAGAGTCTTGATTGATTTGAGGCGATATATGAGGGTCGCTCAGTGCGATCCGCCGCGTAGCGGATTGCATGATGATGAATCTGGATGAAAGACCCGGTCCGACAGGAATGATGTAGCCGAAGCTGAAAGGTGTTGGTTGATAGAGGAGTGATTTTTCCTTTTGAGATTTTTGAGAGTGTTTCAAAGGAGAAACTCGGCGAATGAGAGCATTGACATAGTGTACTGGCACAGCTGAGCAGATGGCCAGGATCCAACTTCACCTTTTCCATCTTTCTTAACCTTGGCATCCCTGACCATCGAGGGCGATGAAACCAAAGGGTGACGCCATGAGAGACGCGCCCCAAACCGAGGAGATAAACATCACGTGACTCTCTGTTTTCATAATTTTGGCGCGGAATGGCCAGTTTCACCATATCCATCCAATTCGAGTACACTTGTAATTCATGTTTCGTGTCAAGTTAATACCATGTCTTGGGCGGTTTATTCTTCCCCGAGATTATTTTGGCATACTTAAAGATAGGAATACGCCAAGCATAATTCGCAGCAATCATTCATGAATCTTTGCTCTTTCTTCGGAATCCAGATCAAATACAAATCAACATGAGTTCCTTCCCCTTGCCGGGTGACTCGCTCAATAAGTCCATCACCTCCGGATGGGCTGTCCAACCTCAACAGCAACAGCAGGGAGGTGCCTCCTCTTCCTCTTCATCCCCTCGATCAGGTCCTCGATCAGCTCTCGGCACATCAGGTAGAACCGGATCCTCTGGTGGTCCACGAAGAAGCAAGACATTTTCTTTGAACTCAGTGGTTTCATCGGCTGTTGAGGACAGCGCGGCATTATCGGGAACGAGTACTCCAGTCACTCGAGGATCGAGGGGCCAATCTCCGATGCCTATTACAGACGAATCAGCAAGTGGGGCATCAACAGCCAATGGCACGAAGAGAACAATGAACCCTGAAACTGTTGGGGATCAGCCATCACGGTCGACGGGGCTTGTTCCCCAACCACAAGACGATCAACACAGTCCGGCCGGGGTCGTAGGTGACTCCAACCAACCTCAACAACCCTTGAATAAGCGATCCCGTTCTTCTCGCCAACAGCCATCGGCAGCTTCGTCGCGAGCCTCTAATCTCGCGCCTCGATCTTCAGGCCCAAATGGGACCAGCACGTCCTCGGACCGAGCATCCCTTCTCACTAAGTACCCACCTCCTGCTAATGCTCGTCTGTCCAATCTCGGAGGCCTCGAACCTCAAATCACCCAGTTGCTCGAAATCGTTGCTCTTCCTCTCCTCCATCCCGAAATCTATCAGTTCACTGGCATCAAACCTCCTCGAGGTGTGTTGTTACACGGTGTTCCGGGTGGAGGAAAAACTCGACTCGTCACCTGTTTAGCCGGAGAACTCCGCCTACCTTTCATTTCCATCGCTGCTCCGTCGCTCGTGTCGAGTCTTTCGGGAGATACGGAAAAACTCCTGCGTCAAACTTTCGAAGATGCGAAAACGTTAGCCCCTTGCATCCTTTTTCTTGACGAAGTGGATGCAATTACACCTAAACGAGAAACAGCCCAGCGAGAGATGGAGAAAAGGATCGTTGGCCAGCTCTTGACTTGCATGGATGAGCTCTCAAACCATCCAGAACCAGTCATCATCCTTGCAGCGACGAATAGGCCGGATTCTTTGGATCCGGCACTCCGACGTGCAGGGAGGTTCGACCATGAGATTGAGATGGGTGTTCCCTCAATCGAGGGACGAGAAGAGATCCTTAAGGTACTCTGCTCAACGCTCCGACTTAGTGGTGGCGTCGATTTTCATGCGTTGGCGATGGCGACTCCAGGGTACGTTGGGGCTGACTTGACAGCATTGACGGGTGCTGCTGGTGTGGTTGCGGTCAAGAGAATCTTCAATCAGTTTGGAGATACCGAAGAGGGAACGTCCCGGTCCGAAATGATTCAACTTCAGACTCAGCAGTGGCAGGCTCGAGACCAGGGTGTCAAGGAAGGGCAAGCTCAACAGGCCTCAATCCAAGAAGTTACCGAGGAGGACTCGATGATGGTGATTGACAGCGAACCGGCGACAATCTTAAACGGAGAAGAGTCTGCTCTTGGTCAGCCTTCAAATGGATACCGCAATATGGAAACCGCCCTCTCCGGAGAGGTGACGCCAACGGCCGCTGTCGAGGAATCTGAACCTACATCTCTAGCTTCGTTTAACCTCCCGTTCTCCAGCCTCCCGCGCATCGTTCAACAGAGTCCTATTGCGTCTTTCCTCTTGAATCACCCAACCGCACTGTCCAATGAACAGCTCGCGCCCATTCACATCATCCCGTCCGATTTTACCGCTGCATTGAAGATGGTTCAACCTTCTGCCAAGCGAGAAGGTTTCGCCACAGTACCGGATGTCACCTGGGCTGATATCGGTGCTCTCCACGGAATTCGAGATGAATTGCACATGGCGATTGTGCAACCAATTAGACGGCCGGAGCTGTTCAAGATGGTCGGTATCGACGCACCTAGTGGAGTGTTGCTTTGGGGACCTCCAGGTTGTGGTAAGACGCTTCTGGCGAAAGCGGTGGCGAACGAGAGCAGAGCCAACTTCATCAGCGTTAAGGGTCCTGAATTGTTGAATAAGGTGAGTGCATTCGTACTACGTTTCGCTTCTGTATTTACCCTCCCCTCTCCCGGAATGACTATCGCCTCCCAAACTGACTCTCTTCCCAAATTCTGTAGTATGTCGGTGAGAGTGAACGAGCCGTTCGACAGGTTTTCGTGCGAGCTCGAGCATCCTCACCCTGTGTCATCTTCTTTGACGAACTGGATGCTCTTGTGCCCCGAAGAGACGACAGCATGTCCGAGTCCTCAGCTCGAGTTGTCAACACGCTTCTTACCGAGCTTGACGGTCTCGACTCCCGTAAAGCGGTCTACGTCATCGGTGCCACCAATCGACCTGATATGATCGATCCCGCTATGGTCCGACCTGGTCGTTTGGACAAGTTGCTCTACGTGGATCTTCCTACACCTGCAGAGCGAGTGGAGATTCTCAAGACACATCTTCAAAAGACGCCTCTCCAGCCCGAGAGTTGGGATGAAGTTGCCGAGATCGTCAAATCGGACAAATGTGAAGGATTCAGTGGCGCTGATCTTGCGGCGTTGGTCCGAGAGGCTTCCACACTCGCTCTACGGGGCGCTCTTGAGGCTACCGGAGCGTTCGAGAACGATGAAGATCGAGGTGATGAGTTTGTTATGAGCCAAGCTCCTCCAGATCAACAGAGGCCTGCGATATTCGTCACTGTGGATCACTTTGCAAAGGCTGCAGTCAAGACGATGCCTAGTGTCTCGAGGGAACAGAAACGGAAATACGAGGCTCTGAGAAACAAGTTTGCTGGATTACCTGTTAAGGCCAGCAAGAAGTGGCTAGATGTTCATCCCGAGGAAGGGCCAAAGACAAGTGAAATTAAGGAGGGAGCAGGTGCCGTTGCAGCATAATATGCAGTTGCGTATAAATACAAGCATACCATAGTCCTAGTTAAACAGGTGGCGCGAAATCCTTCATCCTTATAATATCATATACCGACCCTTCTTTCGCTTCATAATCTATACTGACGGTGTCTATTGCCTATTCAGACATGACGCTGTCATCGTCTCGGAACGGTGCGTACTCGTACTCGTTGGGTCTCTTCATCGCGGAGGTCACCCAATCCTCATCGGATTCATCCAAGGCGTATCCAGGACCTCCGATGTAAGATAGTACCACTGGGAGGAGGACAAGACCGTTGAGAGCGCCGGAGACAATCAATGCGAGCCACATCCGGAAGTAGTAGATCTGCAGAATCGTTCAGCCGTTAGATTACTGAACTGACAATGGTACTGAGATTTAAAAGATTGGGGTCTCACCTCTAGCAACTTCGATCTTGTCAACGCCAAGACACTGATTCCAATGAGTTTAGTCATGGTAATACCCGAGAATACCTTAAGGGACAGGAACGAGGTCAGTCTGCTGTGCAACTGTTGAAAAAGAAAGGCAAGAGACTCACCGATGGACCCACGTCTACAAGCGCGGAGAATGCTCTCTCGTCTCTTTCCTTGCTTCCCGATGGATGGTCGAAAGGTAGGCCTTGTCCAGCTCCCATGAATGCTCGGGCAATATGCGAGCAGAATTCGACCGCGATACCAAGTGAGATGACCAAGTTGACAAGTGAAATTGCGTTCAGACTGATGCCCCAGAACCCCATGACGCCTATAACATTGAGCACCGCCAGGGCACACACTGCGGTGACGGTTCCTCCCGTTCGCCAGCTGCCCAGAAGCAAAGAAGTAATGACGAGGATAGCGGCCAAGGCGAGTATGAGGACTTGGAAAGTGATTGAGACAACATGAGCATACTGCGGGAAAAGAACACAGGCAACAAGTCAGTTCGCGGTGAATATCCTCTGTATGAAAGCTCTTGGCTTACCTGATCGAAGAAGACGTAGAACAGCGAGTATGGGAACACCTTGACCCCCGTCCTCGCTGTGATGTCCTTAGAGATCCTACGGGCAGCAGCCAAAGCGTTGATAAAGTCTTCTTGAGTTTTTAGAGGGGTGTGGAAAGTTCGGAAATGCGAAGCTCGGACGGAAGAATTGTCGTGAGTCAAGGCGACTGCAGACCCATATGCTGCCTGTCCTCCGAGAGGACAGGTATCATCGGTCGGTGTCTTCAACCACTGCTGAAGATATCGCATCATCTCCTCTCCCTCTGGCAATCCATTCATGGTGATATCCCAATCCTGGTTTTCGAAGCAAGGCCTGCAAAGGCGATCACTATCTCGAGGTTTGCAGAAGATGGAAGGGTCAGCTTTACGGACTCGACAACAGGTGTCCAATATTGGGTCAGTCCAATGCAAGAAATCGTCGATCCATGGTGCTGGAGGGTTACTGATGAAAGAGCTTTCTGGCCGCTTCCTTTCGGCTTCCAGAACGTTGACCATGGAGAGTTCCATGCAAGTTGTGAATCGTCCACACAGTTGCTGCTGACCGTGTCGAGAGTTCACATCGACCTTCTCAGCGACAAAGTAAACCGGAGGTCCGACTTCGAGATACGCATCAACCGCGTTGAAGTAGTCCACAAGGTAAGAATCGGAAGGTAGAGCGAGACGCTGATCGAGACCCAAGGTGATCCGTTGCATGCCGACGACAGCCAGCACAAAGAAGCCTGTGAAGATAGCCACCACCAACTGCTTGACTCCATTCTTGAGGAGGAGTGGGGCATAGTGCCAGCGGATGAAGTGAGCCACAACGCTTTCGTTGGAGCTGCTACTTGTAGTAGGGTTGACATCGTAAAGACCGATCGGTTGTCGCAACCGGACGCAAGGCAGGCAGTCCATTCGCGTGTCTTCGGTACGTCGAAGATCGAGCGCCATCGCACTTACAAAAACGGTCATCTGGAGAAGAGCGCCCAGCAAAACGCTACCGGCAGCGTAGAGGGCAAAATTTCGTACAGCAGGCATGGGCACCAGCGCACCAAGTCCGAATGCTACGACCTCGGTAGAGGCGCTGAGTAAAATAGAAGGTCCCATTCGCCCCAAGGTCCTTGCGATTCTCTCTTCGACTGGCAAATGAACCGGAGTCTCCATCTCTTCGTCCACTGAATTAGCGTAGGCGGCAGCTTGAGACTGTGATGGCTTAAAGCCTGGCCCATGGAGTGCGTTCTGGCGGTTCAACTCGTTGACAAGAATGAAGACGTTGTCGACGCCTACGGCTAGGACCAAGAAAGGTATAACCTCTGCAATGATCAGGGTGACTCGTACGCCGAGCATCGAAAAGAGACCTACGGAAGAAGAAACTGCGACCAGGACGATGATAATGCCGAACAGGCCAAGCATAAACTTAGAATTGACAGATAAAAGAGTCGGAAGTATGGATGTCACGTATCGGCGTTTGCGGGATGGAGAAGGTCCAGCGGATGGGTTGGGTCGAATCTCCTCAGTAGCTACGGTGTTGCCTTTCCGAAGGTGGGTGACGAGTGTGCGAAAGAAGTCGAACGCTCCACTGATGACGCCCTCAGGACCAAAGAAGAAAGTGGTGCTGATACCACTGCCAAGGGTGAGTGAGATATAGAGAAACATGATGAGATAGCTCGCAACGACGATCTTGACGTCCGTGTTCGTGCTCTTGTTGAGTTCTTCTTCCAGTGAAATTCCGGTGGAATAGGCGAGCCTGACCCCGACCTCGGGAACGGAGTTGCCATCGAGTTCGAATAGGTACTTTTCCAGAGTTTGTTCCCACTCCTCAGCTTTGGCAATTTCTTGGGCGTCTAGCGAATTCTTGACGACCCAGGTGATGACCAAGCTCTTGGCATCTAGCCAGTTCTTCTTTCCGTGTTTATCGGAACCGCTTCCACCCAGAATGAGGTTCGGATCGATTGGTTGACCAAACTCGGGCAAACATTCTGCTGGTCTTGCAGCACAACTTTTCACTCGCTCTTGCCAACTGAGGTCCGAACTGGCGTCGTCTTCCCAGTCCCGCATATCTGTCCCGAGCCAAGCTGAGACGGATTGTACAACACACGGAGTTCCATCGCCAGCGGGAGCAAAGCACACGTCTTGGAGTGTATATCCATTCGGCCAAGATTTTAGTTTCTTGATTTCTTCTTCTCGGGTCAACCACCATGAGAGAGCGTCGAAATTCATCACGGGTGTGGGAGGTGGTAGACCTTTTCGAAGTTGTACGAGTTCGTGTTCCGTTATGTTCGGATCAAGTATGTCATCTCTGTAGGATTGAGGGACACCCATGACGAATACCTGCTGAGTTCGATAAAAGGGGCCAAACGTCTCGTCGAAAAATGCCTTCTGGCTCGCTGCTTCCGAACTGGGAGAGACCCACAAACGAACTGGATCGGTTTCGACGGCGAAAAACTTCCATCCGATGTTGAGCAGTGCAACGACAAGCGCTGTGATTGCGAATGTCAATGCAGGTTTCGTGGCGCAATTCCATCCGAGTCGGTAGAAGAAAGACCGGAGAACTAGATTCACTTTACTCTGTCGGGGTTGAAGTTGTTCGATTGGATCGAGAAGCGAGGCTCCTCCTCCGAGTCGATAGCGGCTAGGACCGGAGGAAGTCTCCAGGTCCCGATCTCGCATGCTTCGACCACTACTGATTGCCGCGGACGCATTGGTCTCGGATCGATGTCGTGATCGATCTCGACTCTCCGTCTCCAGCCACACATTTCCATTTCCATTCCCGTTGCCATTAACAGTGCCAGAAACGGTTCCATTGACACTTAGCTCTTCAGGAGTGGATGCAGATGCGATAGCATGATGAGAAAACGGGTTAATTGTTCCCTGTGGCACTGTGGTGCTAAGGTTGCCACCGATGGTACCGTTATTAGTCGGAGAAACTGTGGGTGGTTCGGACAAAACATCCATCCGTTCGGACTTGCGTCGTCGATGACGCTGAATCCCCATCGACCAGAAGAACGCGATGATCCCAACGAGTATCGCAACTCCATAAATGATTAGCAAAGAGAAAGTTAAACAGGAAACGGCGCCGACTTTGCACACGGGATCGTTGGGTGCTCTTGGTGGTGGAACGTAGGGCAGAGTCGTACAGACCGAAGGACAATCTACACAGGTACACCTCGCAGCCAAGTCGTTGGCTGAACAATCGAGTGGTTTGAGACTCAAAGGTTCGATCCCATTCGGCCACCAGTCCTGTGCCTTGGATTTCGTGTCCGGGAAATTGATCTGAAATGGCGATCCCAGTCCTGGTTTCTTATCCCCCATATACTTGAGAAATCCATCGGCGTTTTTCGCTCCACCTCCGATTAGGTCCATTGCGAAACCATTGGTCGCGCCAAACTGTACGTCTTTACAGGAATCAAAGAAACCTTGCTTGAACGCGTCGTCGACGAAATAATCTAACTCCTCGACGGCTTGTTTCTTCGCATCTGTTTCTTGCGTCTTGGTGACACTGACAAAGAGTGATTGATCGGGAGAACATGTGAAGCTGCAATAAAATGATCGGAAATTATTTCGACAAGCCGGACAAGATGAGATGAGAGGTTCCGCTTGCTGCAAGCTCGATCGGAGAGTTGTGACCTGATCTTTCGTGCAGCAGAGCTGGTCAGGTATAGACCACGAAGGGCCACAGACTTCGCTTAAAAGGTCTCGAAGATCATCAGTGGTATCGCTGGCATCCCCATCGTCGGGACAGGGAAGCGGTTGGCCAAAGATTCCCTTCTTCCCGCAGGAACCACGAATAGCACAAATCCCTGGTCCACGACGAGAGAGTTCAGGGTCTGTCGTGTTTCCGGATGAGAAGACTGACATGGTGAAAGGATGTTGCCGAGCTGGCTGAGATATGATGGGTTGTCGGTCCAAAGGAGGGGTGTTTAAAGATCTCGGAGAATCGACTTGACCGAGTTGACAGTTGCGGTCCCACCTTCTCGCGGTCTTCTTCGCTACTTATGGTTGCTTAATGAGGGATAATTGACTGAAATCTTGATGTCTTTGTTTTGCTTTGGATAGGAAGGGATCAGAACAGTCTCTGCCCACCCCTTGGTGAAGTATCCCAAAAAAGCGGCGATGTTTACACCTTGTCTTCCTATATGTTCTTCCCGTCTTTCTTGTGCTGTTAATAACACGGGGTCGTAACGGTATGGGAACTGAATCGACCCCCCCTCCCCCCCGGCGGAAAGGGGAGAGTTCGGATACAATCCGCCTCCGTCTGTCTGTACTATGCAGTTTGCCCACACCACCCAGACACAGTCACTGGGTACCTCACCCACCTTTGCTGTTCCGTCGCTGGCCGATTCACCCGCGGGGGGATCGGACCTAGGGCTGACTGACTGACATCAAGGGGTTGGATAAGATACGGAGGGGAAGAGAGAGTCTCAGTTGTGGGCAAAAACCAGCCAGAGGGAAGAGGGGGGCAGCAAACGCCGGGGGGGGGGGGGGGGCGCAAGGAAATCAGTGCCGCATTTGTGAATTGGCAATCATATGGGACTTACATCGAGAGCAAGCACGTCAAAACCAAAATGACTTTGATCAAGTTTCGTCCCACGACACGCCACGGCGTATCATTGGGCAGTGAGAGCTACAAAGTGTTCACATTGAGTTCAGCGTTTTAAAATGGAAATTTTTCTTTGAGGAGGTATTCACCTGCTTCGCCACTATCACCCTCAGTCCTTCACGATACTGCGGAAGGGAAATCTTGGCTCTCGTTATGCGAAGAAGGACGAGATGCAGTGGTGCGATTACAACAAACATACTATGTGTGAGGTAGCTATTTTTGTGGGGGAATTACCGGAAGAAGAATTGTTCAAAAGTGATTAATGGCGTTGGAGAGAAACTGAAGGTCTTGAAGAAACAACTTACAAGGTGAAGTATGCCTTGCTGTAACCTGCAGGAAGAAATCAATGGTCAGACCGAGTCAGACGAATCAATCCCAGATGCGTCACTTACCTCGCTCAGACGATACATACTATCGAGCAGACCAAGTGAGGTATAATTCAGCTTCCCCTGCGACTCGGCCATTTATTAAATTGCTTAGCAACGACTCGATTCTCACCTTGGCCACCTCTGTTTGCGTTGCACTTGCTGCTACGATCAGTAACAACACGCCGAGCGAGACGATCTTCTTGGTGAGAGAGAGGTGTTCCATAATTCCTGCACAGCCATCGATGCTAATTATTGAGGATTCTGGATATCACGATGAGAAGAGCCGGCGAGGGAATGTATAAAAGTTCGCTTACTTTAAAGAACCCTGTCAATCAATGACTTCTTAAATCCGTCTTGTCATTTATCTGACCCGGCGAAATGACGCGCTTAGACTGTGAACCCCCCTCAATCCCCCCCCCGCTGCGAATGTGTTTCGTCAGACAGCGTGCAGTCCAGCTCACGTGGATCTGTACGACACTGATACGCGACCGGAAGGGGGTTGAACAGCAAGGGGGAGAATCGCCGACCGATTCAATTCGCCGGAAAGTCGGATGAAATATGGGCATTGCAGTATGTGGTCTTTATCCAAGGAGAATTGAGAATATATATCGAAACCAAAAGTCTATCATTAACTAAAACATACACCTGCATACGACTCGTTCGGTGCTCCCCCGCCCTCTTCCTCCTCTATATTTTTCATACATGCAAACTAAAAACTAAATCATGGCTTTTTGTTTTTGATGAGCGGTGCTCTTTTGTTTTGCCTGTCGGCGTTTGTTTATTGTTCTTCTTGTTGTAGAAATGGAGATCGGTTGCGAGAATCAACAAGACCGCCCCGGCATTGCAAATAACATCTGCTGCGGAATCTCTGCTGAACGACTTCCTCCTTTCGGAGGGTTCCCGAAATTGAAATCGTCACACCCGACATGATCCTCCAAATGCTCGACCTCATACATAGGTGCATCGACGTTGGCATCAAAGAACATCGGGTGGGACTCAGTCTCGAACGAATCCATGAGGTTTTCTTGCGGTGGTGTAACTGGTCCGGCATCGGAATCGGAATCATCATCGCTCGCCTCAAAGGTGTCGGAATATGATTCTGTTTCCAAGGCCGGTGGCGCCAAGTCAGGAGAATCTTGTTCGACATCGGCCACGGTCTGGAAAGACGAAGTTGATTGCGTTTGTGTGAAAGAAGACGATGAGCTCGACTCGGGTTGTACGACAATAACGGGTACGTCGAATGTCGAAGGAACGGTGACCGAATCGTACCAGGTCGATGGGGGTGATGGAGGAGGTCTCGAAGGCTCGGTGTAGAACTTGTCATAGATGATCGTCGGCTTGAGTCTAGGAGTAGGAGGTGGAGAAAACATCGAAATCGACTCGGACATTGTATCGATGGCGGAGTCGTCGTCCGAAGACACATCGGAGCTGTACTCGAGCTCAGGG
The DNA here is from genome assembly GCA_025758705.1 of Goffeauzyma gilvescens. Taxonomy (NCBI): domain Eukaryota; kingdom Fungi; phylum Basidiomycota; class Tremellomycetes; order Filobasidiales; family Filobasidiaceae; genus Goffeauzyma; species Goffeauzyma gilvescens. The sequence continues at coordinate 2,275 of JANGFI010001809.1, read as the reverse complement.
ACATGGGTCTCGATCTCAGAGTCAGAGCTGATCGCAGAAGACGAGTAGTCCGTCTCGGCATCGAAGGAGACGATAGGAGGCTGAGTTGACGAAGATCGAGTCCGTCCCGAACTCGATGTCTGCCTCTGCAGCTTGACCCCGACTTCCTCCTGGTTGAGTTCTTCCCAAATTCTCTCGAACTCTTCTTCTTCATCTACTTGCTTCTGAATCACTTGTTCAGCGAACCGAACACGACCTTGTTCTCCCTGCCTCTGTCCTTGCATTTCCCTCTGTCGCTGCCGCTGAGCCTGTCTGAGTCGATCACTCTCCATCTCCTTGGTCTTCATCTCGAGTTGAGCAAAGTCCATCGCTTTCTTGATAAGAAGCGTCTTCCTCAGCAACTCGGACTCGGAACCAGAAGGCTCTTCAGCAGGCGCAGGAGCAGAGTACATCACGTAGAGCTTGCGGTGCGACAGGCGGAGGAAGTGGACCGGGGAGGGCGAAGTGCGAGAGGGGAGCGTTGGAGTGGCCCGGGGGAAGAGCGAGCTGTTGGTGGTATAGTAGGACGACATGATGATGCGTTCGTCGTGGCGATGTGTTTCGATATCTCTCGCTTTGGGTGTATGGGCTTGGAGGTAAGGGAAGAACCGTGGAGGTTGGAAAGATTCTTTGCTATCGACTGCAACCTTATTATTGCGCGTTTGCGTTCGTTCTACCTTTTTCAGTTGGTTTGTTTGATGTTTTCTGTGGAACGAAACAGGACGCTTGATCGTCTTTTTCTTTTCGTCTTTGTTTTGTTTTTAAAATAATATTTCTCACTCGACGGCTAGTCTCCAAAAGCCTCGGGATCTACTTGACGTTGCCTTCCAAATTGGGCACGGTCTCTCGATGAAAATTCAGTTATGTCCAGCCTAGATGCTATCGCTGTGTCGTTGTTAAAGCTGATGGTTGTGGGTCTCGATTGTAAACTCGATGGGATGTGGTCAGACGGAGAAAGTTGCATATTGAGCGTTGTTTAAAAACGGGTGTGTTTGGGTATGGACGTTGGGCGTTTTGTTTATTGGGTGGGTATGGGGACTAAACAGTCAAGAAAGACGTGGTCGGGCGTGGTGAGTTTTAAGTGAAGGAGATATGAAGCTTAGCAAGACATCTTGGGAATGTTGATTCTCTTTGATGTATGGTAAAATGTTCTGCTGGGTGTGGGTATCGAGTTTGAAGGTCGACTGATATCGTGAGACAGTACGAGAGATGCTGAGATGCAGGAGAGATGAGCGAAAATATTCCCTTGAAGGAAAGTTAAGGCGAAGGAAGACCGAAGAAGGATATGTAGATGACGAGAGTGAAAGGTGGTAGTGGTAATGACTCGAAAGTGCTGCGAGGACTCACTAATGGTGTCGAGTCACGTATATATGGCAAACGATGGAGGGGGAAGGGGGGGGGGGGGGGTTGCGCTATTATCGGGTTGGTAAGAAAACGATTGCGTAGTCTTGGCGTGGGCGAGCGTGCTCAGGGGCAAGAAAATGGGACAAGTCGCGCAAAAATGGCGTGATTTTCGCGGGGCGGGCGGCTAGTAGGCTCGGCAAGGAGGGAGGTAGGGGGGGGGAGGTGCAGGGGCAGGGGCAGGGGGGGGGGGTCTTTCGAGGTAACACCTGAAGACGAAGATCGAAGACGACAAAGAGGACGACGATGGTGTGCGTTGACAGAAGGCGGTGGTTGAGTAAGGCGATGAAGAACGATGTCAAACCGAAATAGGAAGGAATTAAGGAAGGCGCAGCGGGGTATGGAAGACTGCAAAATAAAAGACAGTAGATCAAAGATCGTTTAAAAGCCAAGAGTGCTCGAAAGGTTGTCTTGGTAAGAAGGATCAGCGGGGCAATTGATGGTATCTTACTTGGACGTTATTGTATCATAAGACTACCATGCTTTCTACTAAATAATGGTTGCACCATTGGTGGTCGATGGAAAAGATGTGCGTGCTGAATCACCCTCAACGTGCTGACGAACCCTGACCAACCCGATCCTCACTCATCCCTTACCGTACGATTTTGCCCCCCCCCCCCCCTCTCCTTGCTCTCCTCTTTTTCGGCATTCGCGCCGGGAGGATCGCGACTAAGAAGCGCGTGGCCGGCGTCCGACCCGATCGAGTCATCCTTTCCTTTCCTTTCCTCTTCCCCCCCCCCCCCCCCCCCCCCCCCCCCCCGCCGCCCCCCCCTCACTTTTCCACCATGACCCCCGAAAAAGAATCGGTGGCAGGGGGAAGGGGGAGGACAAGAAGAGCGAGGGGGACGCAGGCGCC